>OX104064.1:232626932-232665416 GCA_944474145.2 Dicrocoelium dendriticum | reverse complement strand
CTAGTCCAGTTCAACCAGACCCAACCTCTTCCGAATCTAGCCCGCCGCCTCCCACGACCAATCGCCGTGGTCGGGAGGTGCGTAAGCCCGTCCGTTTCTCCGACTATGGACAGTGTAAATATTTTTTAGTTTTGTAGATATTGTATATATTTGCCCCGTTTTTGGTCGATCAACGTTTTGAAAACAAACAAAAATATCAAAAACCTCCGAGAAACCTTTTTCGAAAAAATATAATTTATAAACCAAAAATATTTAAACACAGATCATTCGTTTGTTCTTTTTGGCGTTTTCTGCGCGTGTTTTTTCTACTTTCTCGTCTTTACATGCCCCAACCCTCCCATTCGATCGACTGGCCCACACGAGGAGTGTTTTCGAGGACACTGACGCGAACACTGGTCGCCTCTTCGCGAGACGAGGGTCATTTCTCCGCGGGACGAGGATCGCTTCTCCGCGAGACGAGGGTCGCTTTTCCGTGGGACCATGGTCGTTTCTACGTGGGACGAGGGTCGTTTTGGCGCGGGGCGGGGTGCGGTGGGGGAGAGAACACTCCCAAGCGCACCGTTTGGCAGCAGCGGAGGTTTAGGTCCTGTCGGTCTTTTTCTGGGCTAGCCAGTTTTTTGTAGTCCGACAAGCCCGCGCCAACGTCTCGCCGAAATGCACCCTGCCCTGCATTCAATAAATAACAAATCATAAACGGCGCAGCGGACTCAGACTTCCGGACGAACCCCCATTTCCACGAACGCACGCCCATTTTTACTCGGCAGGATTTCGCCTTACGAACCTCGTTTTAACATTCCTTTTTGATTTCGAAGGCTTTCTATGTTCAGCCTTCTAGGGGGGAGCTCTACAGCGACCAAAAAGATAACGCTTATCTTTCGTGTACAATTTACTTGTTGACTGACTGTACAATACTCCTCTTGTTTTAATCTTACAACCGGCTCGACACACAACTGCCTTGTAAGTCCCCGCGCTCACGTGTACGCTCTTGCCTCGCTGCATCCGTCCGTTTCTTGTTCTAGCCCATCGAGTACAGTCCGCTGTGTCCGACTTCCATTGCCTTCTGATATCCGCGTTTAATTCCGCGCATCGTCTCGGACTAGTATTAACTAGTCTTACAAGTTAATCATATGAGGGTAGACAAATAATGGGTATCAGAAGCCTCGGCAAATGACGCAGATAAGGTGGTTAACTGGACGTGTGATATTTAAATGTGAACTGGATTTCTCATCAGAAACTTACCATTTACTAACAATCTGTCATCATACATCTTGGTTGCAGCTATTCTTCGCAACAAATCAATTGCTTATGTGCGTGGATTTATTTTCCAATTAAATACTTATGTAAACACTACCGTACCATCATATTTGGACTAATCTAATTTTAGATCAATCTAGATGATTGGGCATTTCTAATTTAAATTGTAGCAATAACGTTTTTCTCTTTCGCACCTTATCTCCACAATAGCTGGCTTATCCTAACTTTTGTATAAGCGATATACAGCGGAAAATATAGCTACACTTATTCGCATGACTAATATATGAAATGAAACATGTAGCATCAACATCAGCATGTTATTCGCTAGTCAGTAACTTGCCGGGATTAATCAGCTTACACGTACGAGCCAACGTGTGGACACTTGCAACAAAAGTTGTTGGGTCTTGAACACGGAAGTTCTACACTGCATTCCAAAGCGAGGAATAGTTGTAGGGTACTTGAACTCCAATGATAATTGTTGATCACTACACCCAATTGTTCAATCCAATGTACAAACGAGTGTGGAATATTGTAAGCAGCAACTGCTTGGTACCCAGGAGTTAACGCGACCCATGTACGCTAGCGACGTCACCATTACCGCTGGCATGTAAGATGGGTATGCTTGAGGATAAGCGACCAATCGAATGGATTTATGAGTGTACCTTGGAATGTGTCACATACATAAGCGCGCATATGCACACATGCACACACACACACACACGTTGGGGCCTTTCAACTGGGCATTTAGAGGAGGGTCTATGTTTGTGCGGACATTGCACATGAGCCACACTCACATGGACGCTTGGTGACTATTCGAGATCATATTCAATACCACTAGGTCTGCGTGGATTGTGTGACCCTGGTGATTGAGAATGCAAAACACTGTCGTTCGAGAAGAACCAACGTGTTCCCATATACGCATACATATACGCAGATATATATCATTTAGTTTCCCTTCAATTACATATATACGTAAACGTATATTTCCGTATATATATATATATCTATATATATATGTATTTATATATATATAGAAGGGGTAATGTCAGAAGGCGTAGATTTAAAACTATGTCTGTGTATAATTATATGTATATATATATAATTATAGAGCTTTAAATGTAGGGCTTCTGCAATTACCGTTAAACATATACCATTAAATGTGAGCGCATACCTGCAAATGTTTCTTTGCATCGACCTAGGGAAGCACGTAAGGCAACGCAGACACTCAAATATATATATATATATATATATATATATATATATATACCTACTCATTTTACCCCTTCTACATGTACGCCGACAATTTAGCAAATACAAACGTATTCTTATTTGCATTAAGCTTGGGAAACACGTAAGCACACATAAACAACTTTAACAATTGTGATTATTCATCCTCACTGACCCAAACAACAAACACCATTCCGTGCATCCTCATTTCATAGTAACCAGTTATGAGCGCAGTATTACAGAAACAGATGTTAGTCAGTCATTATTCCTTATCACATTGCTGCACGTCTCTCCGTATGTCATTACACATGCACACAGTGATGCCTTTCTCATCATAGCTTTCTATTTCTTATTACTGCAGATTCTCAAAATTACATCTCATTGCACGTTATCTTCAAAGCATCATCAGTAAGTTACACACTTACTATTTACGCAACTTGGTTCTGTACCATTACGTAATATCATTAAATTGCCTCCAAATGTTCCATTTCATGTCGCCCATGTACATCATCGCTGCAATTAGCCTTCGGTGTAGATTTCGTAACCTTACAGTTGCTGCATTGTTAGCAGTCATTTCCGTTTATAATATACACACAGTTTCCGTATCTAAGTACCTAATATTTCCAACGATTTTCAACGCAGATATAATGTCACATTTATTAAACGTTATTTCAGCTCATTCCTAGCGGTTGATTTTCCGCCACCATCACGACCGTACTTCTTTTAACCACTGACTCAGTATAATGTTAATACATCATAAGTCATCTGGTACTATCAAACGATTCATCTTAATTTATTCTACATATCCTTAGTACTATGAACACAATTTCTTTCGGTCCACAAATAGATGTACCAGTAGCCACCAAAAAAATTCAAATTTCACCGCCGACCTCACTTCAGACGGTCCCGAGCAATTGCGAGTTGCAACCGAAACGAGCGCCAAGCAAAAATGGCAATGAGCAAGTAAAGCATTCAAACTCAGAAAGCAGTTCAGCAAACTCCACCGGTTGCCTAGGTGTACAATGAAAGAATTTTAGTTTAAACTTTGTACAGGCAAACCGGGGATCTTCAGGTTGCTACAGGTACAGTGTCAGAATCGCTCATATCAGAGTCACATTTCGGTAACGCTCTGAATGTTTCATTTTCTGCAGTAGTTGAAGTATCGCGTTCTGAGCCGGATTTGGGTGTAGTCACTTTAGGGGAGACACCCTGTCGTACTTGTTGTGGTTGTGATGCATCTAAATCAACAGTACACGGTGGTGTGAACATGTGACGGGCCATGCATCTTTAGCCTCAGGTCTGGCTTTTATATTGGAAGATGATATAGAGGTATGCGCCATAGATCTTTTTAGGGGGTCGTATCCTCTGTGATCTGTAGAGCCCCGAAGTTAGCCTGTTGTTTGATGAGAAAGCTGGAGGCCATGAAGTGTGTTGCGAACTCAGGACCTACAAACCTGAGTATGATAGGACAAGTACGGCCGGGAAGCTTTCTTAAACGTTTAGCAGTTCAGCAACCAAGCGGAAATTTGCGGACGTTTAGAAACTTACGTAGTAAATTTTCAATTGAAAACCGGTCTGGGACGTTAAATAGTATGGCATTATTGGCGCGACGCAAGCGCTCTTTAGCCACTTGGGCACTGTAGGTATTCACTAGTAACCAGAAGGATTAATCCGAATGCAGTTGCTGGCCACCGATGCACTCTCTCTTAACGCCATCATCCTTGGTTCCTCTTACCACTTGCATCTCCTTTTTGTAGCGATCAGCCGTAGAAGCTATGCATCTCCGCGCATATCCGAGCACGCTAAGCTCCACTTCTTGTCTCTTTATCTTAGGTCCCCTTGGAATGTCTGTATAACTTAATTTCGCTGGGTTTTGGATTTATTCTGGGACGCTGTAAGTGTGCACTAGTGACCGAGTCATAATAAATAAATAAATGAATGTTATATTCTCTGTCTAAAGAGACACCTGTAAAGGCGTGATCAAATATGCATAC
The DNA here is from genome assembly GCA_944474145.2 of Dicrocoelium dendriticum. Classification (NCBI taxonomy): domain Eukaryota; kingdom Metazoa; phylum Platyhelminthes; class Trematoda; order Plagiorchiida; family Dicrocoeliidae; genus Dicrocoelium; species Dicrocoelium dendriticum. The sequence goes on along the minus strand of OX104064.1, from coordinate 232,660,941 downwards.
AAGCATAGTTTCTTTGGAATATTAAAACATTTGCTTTCAATTAAAGGAATTAACGAAAGGATGTAGTCAATATGAGCGAGCATATTGTCAGGTAACAGCCAGATCACGGACCGCGATGGCGCTGTGGCGCGCAAAAATCTGTTGCGTCAAGATACAAGTTGGGGGTAAAGTTGCTATGTAGTGATCCAAGAGCACAGGAGCCAAATCAGGCTTTTGGTGCAATCAATGGCCATTACGTAGCCGGGATAATCTGTGCTCCATTAAAGCATTCTTCATAGTAAAATCAGTTGCACTGGTTAGATGTAGAAGACTGAGGACTGCGTCGGTGTGAAATGTCAAGTTGTGACTTTATTTTGTGGCGAGTCACATCCGCCACGTTGCAGTGTTGGTAAGCGGACATATGTGGCTTTTCATAGGGAGAAGGCTTGTCAGGCGAAAATCCACCACGTCCTGGAACACCGTCGTAGCTTCCGTTGAACTGTAGTGCTAGTCGGCTATGCATCGTATTGACCGAGTTTGCACTCTATTATCCGCAGTCGGTTGACAGCCAAATTTCTTCCTTGGTTGGCCGAATAGGTTAGTAATAATCCGGCAGTAGTCGTTGAAGCCGGTCAATGATGTAAATAATCGCAGAATCGAATGCTAATGATGCAGGTGAATAAGCACATTGTTAATAGAGGCCGGCTTTTTCTATTATATGGTCCGGCTTGCAACCCGTGTCCAGTTATCCATGTTGGACTTGTCATGAGGACGGTGAGTGCAGTTGTTTCTTGTGTCTGAATATGTCCATAACGGGAAGATTGCTATTCTGCGCAAAGTGGACTAAGAATTCCTTCAAAAGTAAGTATAATTGTCTCCATAGCCAGGCGAAAACTCCATGGAAGATCATCGGAAAAGCCGCTTATACGCGCGCAATGCTGTCCGTGAAATGGCATCAGAAAAGCTCCAGGTGACTGGAGAATCGGAATGTTTGAGGCAATGAAGGCAATCACGCCAGAGTTGTCTGTCTTCGGTTGTGGAACAGGGGATCCATGTAAATATATTATTCCAGGTGAGGAACTCGTTCTACTGTGAGTACGAAGCGAGTGAAACACTTTTGTTTAAATTCCGTGGTGGTAGCTGCTCCCGAATGGCGGAAAGAGCTCCATTTGGCACGATGTGTGGGTTCCTCATCTCCCGGATGTAAGATCAAGCGTTCAAATCAGCTGGCTACTGAGGTTGTGTCGACCATTCCCAGCGGATAAACCTTGTTTTGACGGATGTAACTGTGGAAATCTCGGGAGAATACGGGCAACGGACAAGAGGCAGCCAAACAGCAATGAATCAAGAAGCAAAAACACAGACTGGTGGTGCGCAACGGTGCCTACGATACATTAAAACTTATGTAATTTTGTTTGGTATACATGATTTGCAAGCGCGTTCTTTACGTCTCGTCGCTGGTGTGACTCAGGCTAAAACTACTAGGTAGGAAGAAGGCTCTGCACGCGCAGGGTCAAGAGACCGATATAACAGAGCGTGTTGACAAAAGTTAAGCGATTAATAAGATTGTCGAAGAGAAACAGGTAAACCGATGGTGATAACAGCAGTCCGAATGCGAGAGGCATCTTAGGTGAAACTAGGGACATCTAGGTTGACACCGAATGCGCGAGCAACATAGGTAAAGCAACGTTCCAAGAAGAAAAGGAAATTTAAAGAATCAGCTCTGAGCGGATGATTGCGGACGGCAGTGCGAAGAGTAACTCGTGAAAGTAATTACGAGACGATAGTCAGGATGAAAAAGGTTTACTGCTAAAATGCGGTGAAGCCAAGGACGCTGTCGTGCGAAGTATGAATCGTTCAGTTCCGAAAAATCACCGGTGATCTCCCGGTAGTCTGAGAGAACTCTGAGAGCCAGAGACCGAACAGACGAGACTTGATTAGTCGACACATCCGGAGGCCTCGTAGTAGTCCCAGAGCATTTCGCTGATCAAAAGACGATAAAGAAGAGCATGGCACTAAGTGTTGTTCGTCTGCTTGGGGAAGGATTGAGTGTACAGGGTACTGATTGCAGTGCCCATATTAATAAAGGGTAAACAAGTCTAGCGGGCTGTCAATGTAAGGGAGACATAGTTTTGAGTCTACAGAGATTAGATCCATATATCTTGCTAGTCTGGAAAACGTCAAATTAACAGACCGGTCAGATAAGACTAGGTTATTACAGGGCACTGAGAGTTGGCAGTCCGATTATAAAAGAAATGAAAGTAGCGAGCGACATAAGGAGAGGAGACGGTCCGGATAGAAAGAAGTTTACCTATGAGGTGTGGAAAAGTCCATGGGGCTCACGAGGTAATGGTGACAGAGCGTTCAGTCTTCCGAATATGGCAGGCATCGTCGCAGAAGTAGAAAAGAGACCGATCAGCCGAGTTGGATTTGGTCGGCGCATTGTGATTGAGTCCTAAGGTTCATATGTGGAAGGTAAGTGGAGTCAGTAGGATTGGACTGGTCAGAGACAGAAGTGGCTATATTAACATATGACGAGCGAGTTCGGCAGGACAACAAGGTGAGGAAGACACTGATTTGGATCGGCCGAGCCTAGGCCGCTAACATCTCGGTAGCCTTGTAGCAGTCTCCGAGAATTTGGCTGGTAAGCGAAGGCTGAGATAGGGATGACAGAGACTTGGTCGTCCGATTGAAAAATGGTTGAAAACAGACGGCGCTGAAACATCAGAACGCTGGCCATTAATGTCACAGGAGCCTGAGAGAAGTTGGAGAGCAGGAGACCGATCAGGCGAGACAGGATTAGTCGGCGAAACGAGATTGAGTCCCAGGGCAAATTTTGGAGGGCAAATGGAGTGGGTCAAGAGGTGGACAGGGTAGAGGTGAAGGTGCCTATATAAATAGAGGATGAACAAGTCTAGCAGGCTGTCAACGTAAGTGTGACCTAGCTTTGAGTCTACAGAGCCTAGACCGTTTAAATTTTGCTGGTCTGGAAAAGTCAAAGAAGCAGACCGGTCAGATGAGACTAGGTCGTTGCAGGGCACTGAGAGTTGGCAGTCCGATTATGGAAGAAATAAAAGTAGAGAGGGCCATAGGGAGGAGAGACGGTCCGGATAGAAAGGGGCTTACGTATACGGTGTGGAAAAAGTCCATGGGGCTCATGAGGTATTGGGGACATAGTTCTCAGTCTTCCGAATTAATGCCGATAACGTCACAACAGACTGAGAGAACCCGGAGCGCAGTGGACCAATCGGACGAGACATGATCAGTCAACACATTTAGTGTGAGTCTTACAGTTGAGGTGGGCAGATAACTAAAGAGTCGGCAGAGATGGACAAGTTAGGGATTGAAGAGGGTATATGAATATAAGGTATACAAGGCAGGCAAGCTGGCATGTGAGAAAACTTGTGTGTTGGTGAAGCAGGGCCTATAACTGAATTTCAATCGTCGAAGAGGATAATAGGACAGGGCACTGAGTACGCGCTGTGGTTGAAGAAGAACTAAAGGCAGAGCGCGATCAGGAGATGACAGAGTCGAGACTTTACGTTTAGGGCTAAAAATTGCGACAGCTAACGTGGCTCTCGAGTTAATGGAGACAGAGCGTTCAGTCTTCCTAGCGATGGTCAGCAGCGTCATAAAGTCGGAGAGAAGGAGACCGGTCAGCCGAGATTGAACTTGGTCGGCGCGTTGTGATTGAGTCCTATGGTTCATTTGGTAAGATAAGCGGAGTCAGTAGGATTGGACTGGTCAGAGATAAAAGTGGTTAAATTAACATAGGGCGAACGAGTTCGGCAGTATGTCAAGGTGAGGGAGACACTGCTTTGGATCGACGGAGCCTGGACCGCTAACATCTAGGTAGCCTGGTAGTAGTTCTAGAGGGTTTGACTGATCAAATAACGCTAAATTAGGGTATGGCAAAAAGGGTCAGCCGTCCGATTGAAAAGGGATTGAATGCAGACGGCGCTAAGTCATCTGAACGATGGTCAGTGGCGTCAAAGCAGTCGGAGAGCAGGAGACCGATCAGGCGAGACGGCAATAATCGGTGAAATGAGATGGATGTTGATAAACAAATGGAGTGGGTCGAGAGGTGGACAGGTTAGAGGTGAAGGTGCCTATATAAATAGAGGGTGAACAATTCTAGCAGGCTGTCAACGTAAGTGTGACCTAGCTTTGAGTCTACAGAGCCTAGACCGTTTAAATTTTGCTGGTCTGGAAAAGTCAAAGAAGCAGACCGGTCAGATGAGACTAGGTCGTTGCAGGGCACTGAGAGTTGGCAGTCCGATTATAGAAGAAATAAAAGTAGAGAGTGCCATAGGGAGGAGAGACGGTCCGGATAGAAAGGGGTTTACGTATAAGGTGTGGAAAAGGTCCATGGGGCTCGCGAGATAATGGGGACAGAGCGTTCGACCTTCTCAACAGATGCCGGTAACGTCACAGCAGTCTGAGTGAACTCGGAGATCAGGGGGCCAATCAGACCAGACTGGATTAGTCGACACATTGAAAGTAAGTCGAACAGTTAAGGTGGGAAGATAAATAAAGAGTCAGCCGAAACGGACAGGTTTGGGATGCAAGAGGTTACCTGAAAAACTTTGCAAGTAAGACAGGAGTCTGAGAGAATTTGGAGAGCAGGAGACCGATCAGACGAGACAGGATTAGTCGGCGAAACGAGATTGAGTCCAACAGCTAATTTTGGAGGGCAAATGGAGTGGGTTGAGAGAAGGACAGGTTAGAGGTGGAGGTGCCTATATAAATAGAGGGTGAACAAGTCTAGCAGGCTGTCAACGTAAGTGCGACCTAGCTTTAAGTCTACAGAGTCTAGACCGTTTACTGGAAGGGCTACATCTGGCTGCTGCTAGGCTTCCCTTGCGCCAGTATCTGTTTATTTCTTAACTTCTGCACCGCTGTTTAGCAACGGCCAGTGCTCGTAGGCTACCCGAATCTCTGCGCCTACCCTAAATGCGCAAGGAGCCACTCCTTAGTACTCTAACCCCCGTGCTATTGCAAGGTCTGCATCCAAGCTTAATGCCCCTACACCTTCAATTGTGTTTGAACCTCACTTGTCTCAAGCTATTTATTTTTCTTCTTACTTATTCTGCGCTCCCTAGCGAAGTAGCCTTGCTACCTGCTTTCATTCAACATTTGACCCCAACCAGTCTTCTAATTTACTTTCCTCGTCCTACACAATTGTTGCTTCACACCATAGTGATACTTCGTGTATTGGTTACTGTACAAAGCTCTGTTCTTTACGTAGGTAGTGGCAAGCTATCCATGGGACCGTAGTTGCCGTAGCGGGCTTAAAAGACACTTTCAGCACAATCTCGGTTACACATTTTACATGACTCCTGCTCATCACCAAATTTTGTAACCTAAAACATTAACAACTTTTAATTCCAAGCCCGTTATTTGCGGTCTACACGTGGTTGTACCACACTTTCCCTATTCCCCGAAATCCGAACTCCTTGGGGACAAGAGATTAGACTGAGAAACGGTTTTCGCCATAAATGGACGTACTAACCTACAAGGGTGTACGTAGAGCGTGGCTGTACACCAGAAGGGCCTTAGCTGGACTCACCACAACGACAGCTGTCTTGTGTGGATGGCTGGAAGCGATGTCTCTACCTTCCCGAAGTGTAGACATAAGCTGAAAATCCAGATAATAAAAAGTTTGAAGCTTTGCTCACCTAGGCACTCAACCCGATGACGCTTCGTGACTCACCCATACTTGACCGGCGTCAGCACTAATGCCGGCCTAGAGCAAGCTACCTAAATTGCCAACAGAGGAAGATGGAAGTCATTTGATGGCGAATAACCTAGTGTGAAGTCAGTCGGCAAGCTGCTTTGCTAAGTGTACAATGGTTTTCATAGGGATTTACAGCAGTGTTCCGGGACGTGGTGGGGTTTCGCATGGCAAGCGTTCGCCCTAGAAAAAGCCGCAACTGTCTGTTTAACAACCCTGCGGCGTGGCTTATGTGACTTGCCACTGAATAAAGTCACTGCTCTCAACTACCTACTGGCAAGTTAACCAGATTTATAGTTCCACTTTTCTTGTTACTTAAGAGAATAAGCTATTCTATGCCTACCTCTTCCGCTTTCAGTGCACTAAGAGTGCTAGGACAATTTGCCTTACTCACACTTGAAGTCAAATTATCGTTGCGAAACATAACTGCCTGTAACTTTTGTTCATGACTGATCTGGGGGGTCTCAATAACTTCGAGCATTAACCACGTATTTAGTTATTTACTTACCTTGACGAGAAGGACTGGAATAACCGGAAACACTAGTACACGAAAGAAGGGACAATATCAAGCTAAAGCAGGATGACCGTTTCAACGAGCTAAGCGCTCGCTTGATAATATTTATGTCAAAGTCAATAGTGGTTATTTTATCATCCGTAAAATTGGGGATTGTATTGGTTAATGCGAAGCCTGTAGCGCCTTGACGAATGCTACACAAGAAATCCGTAGCACAATAAGACAGAAGACGGCAGGATATAAAGAATGTCTTGAGAAAATAACACTATACAATAGCTAGGTAAATACGTCCTGAGGGCAGTGGGAGAAAGTGTTGAAGCAATGAGTTACACCACGCCGGAGCGCAACAGCCGGGAACACACGGGCGAGACGGCGGACTAAGTTCAAAATGCAGTCCGGTATATATAGGCTGTGGATAAGTGCAAAGAAAAACAAAATTTGTACAGGTCTGGATGGTGATGCTTGATGGAGTAAAATGGCATTGTCACTGCAAGCTAAAAAGAACGCTAGACCATAGTAAACAATTGTTTCCGGTGCCCCACTTCAGGCTAGTACAAACATATTTAAGGTTAAAGTAAGAAACTGAAAACGACGCATTTGCTTAAATTACATGGTTCATTACCGTTTTAGTGAGGGGCTAAATTTGAACTTTGGCCTGACAGGTAGACTGCAAGGTACCGAGTTTACTTTGTGGCAGTTAAGCTTAGCACTGTTCAGTCTTGCTGACCAGGAAAGATGGAATTCATGGACCAACCACTTTTGCAAACATAACGAAGGTCGGGAAAACAGGACGCGAACCCTTCAGCCGTCGTGAGCGCACAGAGACACAATCCCCTTGATTGATGCTGGGTCCCTGTAACTTAGGGTGAAGACAAACCATAGATCAACTTGGTGCTTAATGTCGACCGTTTGAGTTGATAGCACTCCGCTAGAGCTCCTAGTTCTTTCTTGACGCATCCAGCGTGGTCGGTGCCCGTTCGCGAATTGGGACCAGTGCCGCGCCGTTCGACCGACATACCCAGCGGAACGAGCATGCTTGCACTAGTAAATAAGCATACCGGTGGTCAGCAATGGCAGCATATCCTCATAGCTTGAACAGTCTAGTGATTCACTAGAAAATGTACACGTTAACCTAGCTGCTGGGATGTGGACTTGACTACAGTTGAAATACTTTTGGTTAAGCTCTCGGCTGCGGCATCCCCACTTAAAGGTAACCATAAACACTACTCCTTAGTTGCCGCGGTTAAAACTGGTACCGGCTTGGGGTTCTCTTTAAAATTCTACGCAACAAACCTAGCAGAGTAGGGATTCGCGCGGCCTATGTTTTATAAAGACTGATTCCCCATCCAGGTTGCCTTGTAAGTGAATACTATGTGCTCTTGCCATAAGACAACGAATTGTTTCCTTTATAGTTTAGCGGAAAGAAACCGTTTAAATTCGTGCACTGACCAAGCAACCTATACTCTCTGGAGCCATTCCGCTAGACGGAGCCAACTAGCCTCCTAGTTAACAAGACATCTAATTAGTGAAGCCAGTTGCAATTTTCTGCCACTTAGGGAAAGCACAGTGCTGTCTACGAACCGTTCAAACTGCCCGACAACTTTATCCAGCTTTTTGTATTTATGCTCCACTACAAATATATCATCCATTTAACGGTGGTAGTAGTCAAAAGCTAAAATCGCCGTTGGCAATTTTATTCGCCCAAAATTCGCCACGCATATATCTGCAAACGACGGAACCAGGGAAATCCCACGGCAACACCGTCCTTCTGTCGGTAAAATGTAGCATTAAATCGAACTTGCACCTTCTATGTGTACCGCAGCCATTGGTTTTCAACTCGGGACCAAGTACACAATTATTTTATTTCCGACTTCGTTATGTACTCGCGAACGTAATGGATGCTTTCCATCAGAGTGACGTTAGTAAAAGCAGTACTTTCTCTACTTTTAGCCTACTTGATGTTCTCGACGAACTGCAAACTGTCACGTAAGCTATAACTCAAAAACTGCTATCTCACCGGCTCAAGGTTAATAACAAGCCACTGTACAAATGCTTGATAGGACAGTTAACCATTGACCTAATATGACGAAGCAAGCTTTCAGCTAGACAGCTTTTTGACAAGCCATACAGTCTCGGAATGTTTGTCGCAAGGTCTATGACTCTTAGCCAGGACGTCGGTAATGTACGCCTTGGCCTGAAGCTGTTGGAGGCTTTTATTTATCTGTCTTTTAATCTGTTCTGTTTAGCCAAACGCCCTCTTGTCACGAGAAAGCTTTGTCTGGTCGTTCACAATGTTTGCGGTTTTATCATTATAGCCTTTTCCGTCTAGTCACGCAATCGCTGCACACTTGTCCGTTTTGCCAAAGTTTCGCTGGCGAAGGAGTGACATGGTTTACTTGTGGTATTTGCAGAGTTTGACCGCATTGGTCTATCACTTTTTAGGAATTACGTTTAGTACGCGGTATAATTTGGTGCCACCCCAATGCTTCATTGGCTGAATAAAAGACGTTGCCATGCTGCCAGTATAAAGCACTCTCTCTTTTGCTGCTTACGCGCACCACTTGGTGAACTTCTCCAATCGGTTAGTACATTGTTCATACGAATGGTTATCTGAACTCTTTTGGCCTTGATGTAGCTGGGAGTATCATATGGAGCCAGTTAGCCGGCTTGCTTATGGACACAGCAGCAAGCTTCTGACGCTCTCTATGCTTCCTTTGTTTAGGAGTAAGGTGTCCAAGCAATTCATGTAAGCTTTTAGGGTACGTTGCTCTCAGTATGTCTATTTTCTGTGAGCAATAAGTCGTTCTAGGTGGTTGTTCGGAGAAGGGAGAAAAAGCTTTCCGTCGTTGCGTTGGAGGACCTTAAGTACTCCGTATTTTGTGGCTTGATGGTAAAAGGGCTTAGGGGCGCTTAAGACAGCTTCAGTACCTTGTGGTTGTTGCCTGATATGTTAGAAATAATTAGATAACTAGTTTATGCTAGAATATTATGCGGCACACCAAACCTGGCACGAGCAAGACTTTACAAGCGAATGTTTCCGACAGGCGCGCTGCGTTGCACGAACTGCCCAATTTGCTCAAAATGCAGCAGTTACCGAAATAGCCGATATAGTAGTCAGGAACAGTATCCTTTATGATGTGGCGAAAGCCTTGGAGAGAAAATGTGTATATGCGTAAAGTATAGCGGAGAGACAGAGAGTAGCAACAAGGAAGTGTCTTTTTAGGTAACATCTCAACATATATTGAGACGACGTGAATGGTTGCTCTGATTTACGTGCCAGTGGGAGTTTTCTGACAGTAAGTTATTTAGTGGAAAAACACTTCTCAGTTTGATAAACGGACAATTGTGGCTTCGGATAGGGAGTACGTTTGCCTTGAAAAAACCCACCACGTTCTGGAACACCGCGGTCGATCGTTTTGAATGCTTATATACAACTGGCAATGTGGCTTATAGATGGACTGTACCCACGTCTATTCACCGTCATTTGCAATGCAAAGCTTTGTGTTGGCTAACAGAAGTACTTGGTCACTGTCCGTCATTATTCATTGAAGCCGGTCAATAAGTGAACTGTCCCGGAAAGTCGGGTGCAGGATTGTGCAACCCAATACAGATTTCGAATTAATAGACCTTGGCTTGTCCTTTGTGGTATTCTGGTCCTGAAGTAAAGAGCTAATGTTTAGTTATCCAACGTGGACTTGTTAACTGGTGAGTCCAGTTGACTCTTGTTACTAAATGCGGCCTCTCTGGCAAAACCGCGCTTCCTCAGTTAACTGCGTGATACACAGCAATTGTGCAGTAATTCTTTTCAGCTATCGGGTGAGTTATGAGACTAATAGAACTGAACCCCTGCGTTCATGTTAGGTAAAGGCATAGGTCGTTCACCGGAGGAGAAAAGGTTACACTAAGGGGGTTATTAGTAAGTGAAATGATCTTCATCTCCAGTATTGGCTCCATAATAGGCTGTCAGCAAAGCTCCAGGTAAGGGCGGTATCAAACTGTTCTTGAAAAATTGAAGGCGCCGTACCTAATGGTTCAACTTCAGGTAAACTAACTGTGATAGATAAACCTGTCATCCATAGTAAAACAAAGGATCCATGAAAGACATAAATTTTGGTAGGAGGTTGTGGCAATGTGGTTGCGAGGAAAGCTTAACCCATTTGTTTGGACCCTGTGCAAGCAGCAGCTCTCCAATTTGCCAAACAGATGATTCATTCGGAATGCAGTTGGAATCGTCGGAATGACGATTTGCCGTTGTGGTCCCGGCGAAGTGGTCACTTGTTTCAGATCACCTGGCTGTTGAGGACGTATCTGCCACCGCCAGATGATAAATCGGCAGGTGCCAACTGCGTTATCTGTGAATATCTCAAGGAATACATGCAACGAACAAGCGGCAACCAAACAACCAAGCAAACCTGATGATGTATACGTGGGAGATACCGTTAGGGAATATAAGTTCTAGCGAATTGGCTAACCTAGTTGGTACGCTTACATGCTATGTTCATTCAAGCGTGAAAAGAGTGGAAACACTGGCACTATACCTTGGTGGGTCCGACTGTCTGAGCCACAAAACATGAGACATATCGTAAGCTCCAGAATTCACCCCGGCCTAGTCATCAGGCTTATAAGTGCAACCACTGCGCCCACCTCGCAAAATGGCTATTTCATCCGATTTTGCGATGAAAATGCGCCGATGAAGCACGGAACCGTCCTAACAGTTACGGACTAACAATTGCGTCTAACTTTTACATTGCTTCATGTGCTCATAGCTTATGGCGTGGTGAAACCACTCTCGACTTTACCTAGGGTCAAAACAGTTTTAACTCAGATGTTTCCGCAAACCAGCGCCAGTGGTTTCCTGTATCCCTCTATTATCTGGCAAAATACTCCCGAGTATAAACTGCAGACCTTTCAGTCCTACCTTTAACTGAACAAATTGTTTACAATTCCAATGCATTTATGCTGGTATGCATAGTTGATCACGACTTCACTAGCATTCCTCCTTCCAACGAGAACATACTTTTTAGTTTACACTTAGTTTATAGCGTGCAGGGAAGAGTGAGACGTCCTAGAAGAATGTAGGTACTTATACGGTGAGTTTTACCTTTAATTTATCGTACATTTGGCTAGACAACTGGCACAGTCGTAGTCCAATGTGGACGTTGTGGTCAGTCGAGGTGGAAGTATGATTGTGAAGGTAAGTAGAATTTCGAGTTTACGGGGTCGCACCTTCTCTTCTTATGTATGTCTTCTGAGCTAAGAAGAATTGGTGTCCAGGTACCCTTACTGGACATCGGTGGTTGCGGTGTTGGGTGAAGGGCTTTGGTTTGGAAATGTAGTTTAAGTTCCAGGTACGTTCTTGTTGGTTATTTCGACCCATCTCAGCCTAAGCCAGTTTCTCATTTCGATCCCGGTTCTCAAAGATGTTCGCGGCGCCAAAGAAGAGTGAAAGATTGGAACGCGTCTAGTGAAGATCAAAAAGGACAGTCATGGTAACAAGCATCGGGCAAATCTTGCTTTAAGACGTTTATTTGTGACAAATGGTGTACAATGTGTAACAGGTATTACGCTGAAAATTTTTTAATTACGCAGCAGAAGGCATGGTCTAATGGACAAATTACTTTGCTGAGGATGAATAGCAGGGTACTAGTGACAGATTCACTAGGTATTAGCTTACCGACTTACAATTCAACCGGAGACCAGAAGGTGACTATATTAACACCATGTGTTGCAATCGGAGACCAGAAGAAATAGTGAGGTGTCGCTATTTACATATACTTCACGGGACGTGGATTATCAGAGATCACGTATTAACTATTATGTACATAGGTATTTGAAGGTAGACAGCTGAGCATAAGGAAAGCCGGCTGGGATTAAATGTATATGTACGGAGGATTAAGTGTCGAAGTTAAGGCGATCGAGAAATGGCGCTACTGGACTGCGTTTCAGTGGTAAAAAGTACTAGTTGAGTTAAACCCATTAGTTACTAATGGATAACTACAGTGTCAAAGAATAGGCCAACAAACCAGCAAAAATATGGGATGCGAACAGTCTACCAGAAAACAGTTGGAAAGCCAAGGTGTGGCACCCAGAAAGCACCGAAGACGCGAAAAGATGCGGGGAGAGTACGTCAAATCGCGGAAGCCAGAGGTTCTGAAGTTGAGACAAACGAGGTAAGAAGGTTGGTGGACAGACCATCAGCGACCAACTGAAGCCACTCGCTTAAGGAATTCGGTCACATGAGGATACCTACAGCGTCACAGAATGTCACCGAACCAGCTGCGTTGTAATGCGGAAGAATAAAGTTATAGGCAAGAAGTAAAACATAGCGAGCTCCGGAAATCGGCAGCGTTGCATGGCGCCTATGGCGACTAGCTGCTGTTAAACAGAGGTGCTGGCTCTAGGAAAGGTAATATCGGTGGCTGCTGAAGCCATATAATTAAGACGTCTGGCCACCAGTGGAAACCTGCCGTGTCAATGAATAAATCCACAATCCAGCGAAGCTTACAGTGACAGGCATTTGAGACATCTGAAGGCTGGAGAGAAAAGGACTGGCTACTTAAAAGCTACAGATTGGCACAGCGCTGCATGAAGCCAACAAAGACTAACTGTTGCCAAGAAGAGTTGACGAAAGTTAGGCAAGCTGCAGACAATGGCGCTAGAAGTCATTGGCCAACCATGATATCCGGCTTAAGCCCTTCGTTACTAGTGGATCTTACGGTGGCACAGGATAGATCAACATATCAGCTGAGCTGTGATGCAAACATTCCAAGAGAATAAACTTTGTAGATTAGTGATGAATACCGAGCTCCATATATCCGTAGAGTTGAATGGAGCCTATGGCGACGTAGTGGCTACCTACAGTGCCAATGACTAAGTCAACAAGCAAGCTAAAATTAGAGAGACAGACCTTCGAGGGAAAAGAGGGTTGAAGAGTGGATGGGTGGCTCCTTAAAAGCTACATGTTCGCACAGAGATGCATGGAGCCAACAACGTGTACCTGCTGCCCAGAAGAGTTGTCGAGAGTAAGCCAAACGGCAGACAAGGTCGCTAGGTGAGAGGTCAGTAGCCAGCCAGCGCATTCTGATTAAACCTTCAGTTACTAGTGGAACCTACGGTGGCACAGAATTTGTCAGCATAGCAGCTGAGTTGTGATGCAAGCGGTCCAAGATGCACGCTAAGTGAAAAAAGGTTGGAGCGAAAAATAGCTACAAGCAAGCTCCGGATATGCGCATAGTTGCGTGGAGCAGACGGCGACTCGCTGCAAAGAAATGGTGATGGCGAACGTGAGCCGAACGAGAGATAGTGCCACTAGGAATGAGTAACAGTGGCCATCATTGCTGTTGGATACAGCCAAATAAAATAAAATCAACAAAGCCTATATTCTCGACCAACGCGAGACACGCAGATACAGACATGCTAATGTTAAGCGTACAACTACTTGACCGTGTAGGTGTAAAGGGTGGTGCAAATTAACCACGAAGACTGGGTTGTGAGTTCATGCAACATGTGAGGTTCGTGTGTCTATCGGTTACCCGAGTTTCGATAAATACCACTGCACTAGCGTTTCATCGCGTGAGCAGGGTGGAGTGACATCCGTGGTAGGTATGTAGTTGGTCGGGTACGCAGGGGCCGTGACTAGTTGGAGGGGAGTCACACACGCCTCGTCGTAGTGCTGTCACACCGATATTAGTTGCAATTTATACGGAGTACGCTTGCCAGGCGAAAATCCACCACTTCTTGAAGCACTGTCGCCAAATATTTTCTGGAACGGAGTAGGCCCGAATCACTCAGCTAACTCTACGGGGAATACCGATTTGCTTGGTCGATTAAGCAGCTTGAGATTGTTGTTATGCAACAAGCGAGCAATTTGTCGCTTGATATGAGGGACCACAAGTTAGGTAGTTATGGCTTGATTAAGGTATGTTGTGGTAAGCCTTCGTTTTGAAGGCTTTTTGCAGGCAGGGTATGGCTGTTTCAACCATCTGGATAAGAGCATCCAAGTCCAATTGACCAGGGTTAGTAGACCAGGACGAGGGTGATTGTGTTGGTGGTCGGATATGATGCACTTTTGCTTTTTTGGTGCATGCGTTGGCAGTCCTCAGGCCAGGTGGTATCCTTTGATTTAGTTGCTAGCTGCGTACCATGCATTATTATACTCGGTAGCGAACCGCACAGGTCGAACGAGAGATGGCGCTGTTTGACTGTTTGTGGTTGCAACTGCCATTTTGTATATTCTTCTAGTTATTAGTGAATCCATAAAGTTACAGAATAAAAGCAACCATCCCACAAAGTAGTGCTTCAGTCAGTCCACGATGATACCGTTGCGGGTATAAGGAAAGGCTGAGATACCTTGAGATACACGCGAGAATTCTGGGCTACTACCTAGCATCTCTGTGGCTAAACAAGTGTTGAAGTTCAGCCATAGGAAATATAATTATGTTTGTTAACAAATCATCAACGTCCAAGTGCAGGAAGTCGCCAATCGATTTGGTCACTTGGGTTTACGTACAGTGTCACGGAGTAAGTCAACAAAACAGCGAACGTAATTGTGTCAGACGTTCTAAGGGATAAATTTTAGGGAGGTACCGAGTGGCACCAAGCGACCTCCGGATATGCTCAGAGGTACTTGGACCCTAGCGAAATGGCTGCAGCTTGATAGAAGTAGGTTAGGTAAGACTACTGACAGGTAGTGGCGCTATGAGCAAGCTTCAATGGCCAGCGGTGGCAGCTGGCTTAAGCTTTCTAGTTAATAGTGGATACCTACAGGGTCACCGAACGTTTCCACAGAAATCAAAGTTATGTAAAGCCGACGTTCCAAGAAAATATAGGTTGGGGAAATGAGGAGTGGCTCTTAACGAGCTCAGGATAGCGCAGAGATGGAAGCAGCGTAAGACCAGTAGCTGCAGCTAAACAGAGGTGCAGAAGTGAAGACGATCGACGGATGCAGGCGCTAGGAAAATTTCAGTGGCCAGCTGTGCCCCGTACATTATGACGCTTGGTCACTAGCGGATACCTACAGCGTCCCAGAATACATCAAAAACCAGTGATGGTAGACTACACGTACAACTAAATGGAATTTTGGATGCTAGGGCCAGGAGTGTCTCCTAGCAAGCACCGGATATTCGCATGTTCATGGAGCCTACGACGAATCGCTGCAAACAGATATAAAGAAGATCAGAAGCACAGCAGATAATGACGCCAGGAGAGAGATTATCGGTGGACAGGAAAGGCATTCGGACTACGCCCTCTAGTTACTAGTGGATAGTTACAGTGACACTTAATGTGTCAACACACCAGCGAAGGTATGTGATGCTAACCATCCAAGAGAATGAAAGTTGGTCAGATAAGCAGTGGCACCTAGCGCAGAGACGCATGGGACCTGCGATGACTCGCTGTAGCTGGATAGAGATGGCGAAGATAAGACTGCCAGACGTCACTGGGCGAGGGGATATCCGTTGCTAGCAATGGCATTTGGATGAAGCCTCTTAGTTATTAGTGGACAACTGCGGTGTTACCGAATATGTACACAAACAACAAATTTGTGTGACTCAAACTGCCGCAGTGAATAAGGTTTAGGGAGATAAAATAGTAGCTCCCAGCAAGCTCCGGATAGGCGCAGGGTTGAATGCAGTCTACGCTGAATAACTGCTGCTATACTTGGAAACGAACAAGTATTTTTGGATTTATACAGCGTTGCCCCAAGGTCACGACTAAGAAAGATTTAAACCGAGGAGTCTCCATGTTCACACGGTTACCACTGTATGCATGCGGGTGCTGAACGACTGGAACCGCCTTCCGGAGGAAGTTATCTGTGCACAGCCTGAGGAACGTTTCAAGCGGCTCTTATTCTCCCACTTGTGTATGATATCAGAGGTACACTGTTCTATCGCGAATGCTCCAGCTCACTAGGACAGCTGTTTGCAAGGACATCTGCTCCTCTTCCGAAACGGAGGTTCTGGGGCTGACTTTGGCTCTCCCCGTGCCCTCTACAACTCAATGAACACAATGATTGCATGAAATGAAACACGCCAACTTCGGTTGCTTGAACACCAAATAGTTGCAGCAAAGCTGTCCATGGCGTTATAAGATAATCGCAGCAGAAGGATCTGAAATTAATATATATCGAAGGGACCTATGAAAAGACGTACTTCTAGGTGAGTAATTTGTGGCCGTGTGAGGCCAATGTAAGCTGACCCCAAATGTTAAGCGCCCGTGCAAGCGTCATGTAGCAAAAATGGTGCTAATGAACAATTTAGAACGTTCCTGAAACTGTCAGATAAGGACTTGCTCTTGAAGTCTAGGAAAAGAGATCGTTTTGTTCCAATTCAGCTGATTGTTGGGAATGGACCAGCCGATGCCAGATGGTGAACAGTAATGTATCTTCCGACGTGCCTGCGGGTACCTTGGAAAAGGAGCTACGAAAGGGAGGCACAAATCAAGCATACGGACAGGACTGAATCGATCAACGGATCAATAAATAAATAGATAACTAAAAGTGTATCCTAGGGAAAGCGAGGTAGGCTTTATCCGCATGATCAGACTGGTGAAATGTTGTAAATGATAGCGTAACAAGCATAAGCAAAAGCAGGAAACAAAAAGAGGTAGTGGATAGTGTGTGCCCACATTGTCCAAACATTGAAGGAAGCCTATCCTCGCAGTGTCCTAATAAACTCTAAGTATTCCGGCGATCACTGGAGTGAAGTAAGTTGGTGAGGAACTGGTCCAATGTGGGTACCTACATAGTGAGGGTCAGGCGATTGGAGCATGAAGAAAAAGCTGTGGAAACGTTTTAAGAGTAGTGGCAGGCCATTGCAAATACATGTAGGTATAGTAGAATGAGAGCGGGTGCATGGTGAGAATATGTGAAACGTGAATTCGGTCAAGCTGAAATTAACTGCTTGGAGAAGCGAATTCATTGAGTTGTGAGTCTCATCCGCCACATCGCAGCGTTGTGAAATAGATAGTTGGGGCCTTCGGTATGGGAAACATTTGTCAGGCGGAAACCCGCCACTTTAGGGAACCCTGCCGACCAGTTCTATGCCGCTGACAAGGTTGCATCTGACTGACGTAATCGAGCTGTAGTTGGGAACCGATTGAAAATTGAGCAGCCAGCGAACATCAGCCCACGTCTGCGGAATTGAACTGTGCGGTCCAACAGCTTAACCCGTAGAGTGAAACTCACTCATCATGGCTGAAAACCAGACGCAGAATATTGAGCGACCTTGTCTTCCTAAATTAGCATGTCCCGGTTATCAATAAATAGAATTAACCTATCATGTGGAGATACCCTAGCTCTGCTGATTCCTGGTCTTTTGTATTCATTCAATTGGCTTGGCGCACGACTGATAGACAGTCGTAGTGTCATAGTGCTGCCAGCAACCATACAACAGTTTTCAGTGGCAGTGAGCAGAGAGAAAGAAGTAACGTTATAACAAACGTGATTCGTAATTTGTCTGGATAGTTGTGCGGTTGCCTTCTACGCAGGTAACCGCAAGTGCTTGAAGCTTCTGATTTCGGACGATTTTGGTGACTTGTATCCTTTAACTTAAAATTCCGGAGTCCTTTAATGTGTCAAGGTTGCGAAGTGCGGAAGAGTTCGTTGACCTGTGTAGTTACCGTGGCCAGGCGGACGTTGCAGGTATAACCTCTGAGCTTGTTCATATAGATCGATATCATCTGAAAGAGGACCAAATAAAAACCAGTCGAAAATACTGCCAAGGAAATTGAAGAAAACCACGTTAACTTAGTAGTAAAAGGTATTTGGTACTGCGTGGTTATTAATAGCAATGGCATGACCCGATATATTTTACAACCGATCTGTTATTTCGCTTGCAGTTACGAGACAAGATATTAGTTGTATGCGAGTAAAATATGCTTCTCAAATTGGGCTAGCATGGCCACAGTTTCGCGTGTGGAATCCCAAGTAGCAGGCATCTATATCAGGTAAAGGAGTTGAGGGGATTAAAAATCTACATTTAATGGAATGTGTGATCAGGTTGTCGGTTAAGCTATTAGTCGTATGGTGAAGATTGTCGCCCAAACCTGTATGAGAGCCAGTAGAGTTTTTACGCCTGGCTAGAGACCCACGATCAAAATAATGTAACAAGTTTAGTAAGCGTATGCTATAGAAATAGCTTGGAGCTGGTGTAAGACGAACATTCGCACAAAGAGCAAGGAGAATATAAAGGACTACATACTACAGCCCCAGAGTGAATACGGTTGCAATCCTAGCTGTGAATAGGACATGGAATCTAGAACAAAAAGGCAGCATCGCTAAAGACACTAAAGGTTCCCTCCAAGTTAGGCTTCTACAGTGAAACATGTACACCAAATAGACGTCAGAGAAGAGCGATACTCGAGGTCGGATTAATTGTGAAGGAGGAACAGCTCGCTGTGGTTAGACGAGGCACTGCGTAACAGGCATAAAACCTAAAATACAGGAGCGAGCAAAGAAGGGATTACCTAACACGGCTGTAGCGAGAGAACGGTTGCAGTGCCAGCTTCAAAGGTGACAAGTGACATCGGCATAGCCCTGGCAGCAGGGCCAGTAGAGGCTGTGTTCTAATCCAAGATGGAATTCTACAGTGACTAATACAGATTAAAGAGACAGCAAAAAACAGGGTGGAGGGAACCGGATTTACTGAAGCTGGTGCTATCATCCATCTTAATATAAGGTAAGAACTAAGAACCATTCAATGTTAAGAACAGCAGCGAGGATAAAAGGGACTAGATATTGCAGCTGTAGCGGGAAAACTTTGCAAAGGACGCTCGGAAAAGGACCATGGGTAGCATATTAAACTGGGCAGCAGCGCCAATGGCTACTGCATTTTACTCCTAGGTGGATTGCAACGGTGCAAATTTCATGTCAAATATCCGGTAGTGAAGAGCGATGCTGGGAGTCGGAGTACTGGAGAGGAAAGAACCGCTCGCTATCGTAAGGCGAGGCGTCAACTAGTAGGTATTCAAAGTTAAAAGCATGAGCCGGAAGAGACAGGACTACCTACTAGAACTATCGCGAGAGAAGGGTTGCAGAGCCAGCTCCAAAACGGACCCACGGCAGGGGCATAATATGGAAAGCAGCGATAAAACTACTTAGTGTTCCATCCCAAAAAGGACTTCGACAGTAAGGCATTCAAGTCTTATCCGTGGCAGGGAATTGTAAGGATGCGGTCTGGACTAGTTATGAGACGGAAGTCGCTCGCTATCTTAAGATGCAGCGTATACAAACGGACCATTAAAGATGAAACCAGGAGCACAGAGACTGATTATTTGCTACAGCTGTAGCAAGAAAACGGTTGTAGAGCCAGCTGTGAATAGGATCAGGGGAGCGAAATACTACAGGAAGCATCGCCGAAAGGTACTAAGAGTCCCACTCCAAAGTGGATTCCCACCGTGAAATATTCATAGCAAATAGACGGTAGAGCAGCGTAGTGGTACGAGCTCGAGTTATTGTAAAACAGGAGCCGTTGTTAGAGGTGGCATGAACTAACAAGCTATCAACGCTGAGTGCGGAAGCGATAATAGAAGGAAGCACATACTAAAGATGTAAGGTTAAAAGTTGTTGCAAAGGTAACTCTCTAAGGGACCATGACAGCCAGATGAGACCTACCGTGCGGCTCCATCAACTAGCACCTATGCTAGGTACCGCGAGGCTAGAAATAGGTGTAAACAACACTTAAGGAAAGCTCGGCTGGTGTACGAAAAGGAATTGGCTGACGGAGCTTCGGAAAATCCGAAGAAGTTCTTCGCTTATGTTAAGAGACGCTGTGGTTCAACTTCGGTAATCCCAACTTTGATGAGGGCCGATGGAACTCGTGCGTATGCGGACTCAGATAAGGCTCGTGTACTTGGGGAACAGTATGCAGGGGCCTTTGTACGTGAGGCCGCTTTGACTAGCGTTGAATTTGTCCCCAGAGTACCTGAGGGTTCTTATTTAGCTGAGTTTACTGTGGTGGAAACGCAAGTCCCTAAACTGCTGCAAAAACTGAACCCTTCTAAAGCAGCTGGACCTGATTCCATTCACCCGAAGCTTCTGCATGAGTTGGCGGGGGAACTAAGTGGACCGCTGACGATGGTGTTTCAGAAATCACTTGACACCTGTACATTACCTTTCGAATGGAAGGAGGCTGTCATCTGTCCTATCTTCAAAAATGGCGACAGGAGTCTGTCAGCCAATTATAGGCCAGTCAGTCTGACTAGCGTCGCGGTCAAACTGCTTGAAAAGCTGGTGAGAGATTCGTTGGAATGTCACCTGAATAGATTTAATCTGCTCAGTAGTGCACAACATGGATTCCGGAAGGGGTTTTCGTGTTTGACGAATTTGTTGGTTGCTCGTGAAGTTTGGGCCGAGGCAGTGGACAATGGCCACGTGGTGGATGTGCTTTTCGTAGACTTCTCGAAAGCATTTGATAAAGTACCCCACTCGAGGCTATCACAAAAGCTGAGGTCCTACGGCGTATCTGGCCGCGCCATTCACTGGGTATCTGCGTTCTTGCAAGGAAGAGAGCAGTGTGTACGTGTGGGTCGCAGCTTATTCTTTAAGCAAGCGGTCCTTAGCGGTGTCCCACAGGGCTCGTTCCTTGGGCTGATGCTGTTCTCCATCTACGTAAGCGATCTCCCTGGAGAGCTTGGGGTATCATCCTTATTGTTTGCTGATGATCTTAAGCTATGGAATGCTGTAAATGTTCCTGGGGGTTCTGAGACCATACAGCTTGCACTGGACAGACTCTGGGACTGGTCTACATTGTGGCTACTGCCCATAAATCAGGCTAAGTGTTCCGTCCTTCGTATAGGAGCAACTTTCCCGCCTTCGAGCTACGTACTCGGTGGGATCGAACTCCCCATTGTCTCCAACCAGATAGATCTAGGTGTCGTTCATTCCTCGTCTTTCCATTCTGGTGACAACTGGAAGAAGGCCGCTAGTAGGGGTTTCAGAATGTTATGGTTAATACGCCGTTCTTTTGGGGTCTTAACTGCCGACATATTTGTGAAGCTATTCTCAGCTTTCGTTCGGCCCCATCTGGAATACTGCGTCCAGGCTTGCGCGCCCTGCCTTGTTCGGGACAAAATGGAGCTTGAGAGGGTTTTGAGAGTAGGTACCAAATTGGTCGAGGGGTTACGGGGGCAATCGTATCCCGAGCGTCTACTTAGCTTGGGTATGTATTCAATGCACTGCCGACGGCTTCGAGGCGACCTAATTCTTACTTACCGCATTTTAACAGGGAAGGTTGGGCCGGACTTGCGCTGGCTATTTAGCCCGGCTAGGTTGCCTTGTCTTCGCGGTCATCCCATGAAGCTACACATGCCGCGTTCTGACGGGATCAGGGCGGAAACTTTGTTATCGCGTAAAGTTATCGAGCGCTGGAACACGCTTCCAGAAAATGTAGTCAGTGAACCTACGGTTAAGGGTTTCGAGCGTCAGTTAGACGCCCTTGGGTGGCAACACGAAACCTTTCCATTCTCCTGACCATATCCATCTTCAAACTTTCAGTTCTTATTCCGTCATTATCTTCACTGGTGTTATCCTTCATTTTAATGACTTTCATTCCCCTTTATCTTCCATTTACTTTCCACTTCTTTCTTGCTTCACGTAACCTACACAGCCCGGACTGCTAGTGCAGGGAACGTGGGCAGTAGTTGGTTGATCAGGGTGCGTTTCGGGTGTTTCGTTTTAGATCTATCAAGAACTAACACCTTATCATTTCCTGGCTCAACGATTTGCTCAAGAAGGAACACTCAAGGGATTTTTCTATCGTTCCAGTCCATCTGAATCTGAAGCTGAATCTGAGATAAGCAGCTGAGCCAAAAGACAAGAAGGGTTAGGCTTTAAGTTAAGCACCTACCGTAAAAACCAATGGCTAAAAGGGCAAAGAAAAAGTGAGAATTGGATTAAATGCAAAACAGGTGCTGCTGCGTATTTGATATAATGCACGGAAACATAGACGTGCAATGGAAGTAGAAATGTTCGTTAAGTTGGACTACTTCGTTGTAAAATTTTCATCAACAGTCGAGGTAAAGCCAACAGTGCGCAAATCTGCGGCGTGCAGTAGGGAAGAGAAGCCTAAATAAGCGTCAGGATAGGCGTGCTGGGCGTGCTGCGCCAGCGTTATATATTGCCGTGCGAGACTATGGCGACGAGCAGCCTTGTTGTTTAGAACAGATGCACGTTCAGCTTGGTGGATGGGCGGATGATTTTTGAGTTTGCCACCTGCGGCACCTGCTTCACAACTAACCGGGCATGCAACTTTACACAACACTACAGCCTATTAGACTAGTATAGCAGTGTAGAAGTATTTCTTGGAGTTAAACACAGCATCTTCTGTTGCTGCTGCCTGTATTATTCCGATACACTGGGGTCACCTTCAGCTGTGGCTCTGCAACGGTTTTCTCGACAAAGCTGTAGTGGGCGCTCCATTCGATGCTCGCATCCCATCATAACTTTGGTTGTCTCATACTCCATACTTTATCTTTTGTTAGCCAACGGCTTCAAGCCTTGGGAAGATGCAGCTATAACCCTTCTTTTTAACTGCTGTCTAAATGATTAGCATTTTTTAAAGTAAACGTCCAAGCGGTAGTTGAACACCTTATAATGGGACGCCACTACCCAGATTATTCAGCAGTTCCAGGTTCCCCTAGAGCTTAAACGACAATCTGTTTTCGCTACAGCATAGTTACAGTCACACATCCACGCGCTACCTCTCTTATCCTTACACAGCTGAACGTAATTAAAGGTGCATAGATCACGAGGTACAGATGGCGGTTGAAATGCTTGCTGAGCTTGGCAATTTTGTAGTCAACATTTCAACACCAATCGCGATGACGTCAACATTGCTCAGTTGAGTAGTGCGCAGTAATACAGGCAATCGAAGATCAGCTTCGGTGAAAGTAAGCAAAGCGTGGTGTGCGTGCCTTGTACCGCCGTGCAAACCTATGGAGACGAGCAATCTTATTGGTTAGAAAAGATCCATGTTTGGCTTGACGGTTGGGCGGTTGATTTTTGATTTTGCCACCTTATGTTGCTTGGCCCTTGTCTGCTTACTATTCCGCGCGAGTCTGCCGTCAGCTCTGGTTGTCTAACCACACGTTCCACCGGGTTCAATCGAACGAGGTAGCGGTCGTTTGCCAGTAGTGCTGTGTATACTGCGTCCACTTTGATGTGCCAATTGATTAAAGACGTTGTAGCGTACCAGGCTTCAAAACTCTGCCTCGCGTGTTTTCTACTTTCATGTGTTAGGATCTTTACATGCTCCAGGTCGAAATGGCAACCATTTGAGCTTCATCCGTAGCAACAAAAGAGTGCGACTCAGGCCGTCTGCTGGCCGCCATGTGTTCTGTAAATGGTGTACAAACATTTATCCCAGTTTGTCTGACGTGTTATGCGTCGCACTCGCTGCATTTTGTTTGCTAGGTGACGGTGCATTGGTCGGTTTGCTTGACGGTTTCCTTGGGTCCTGAGTACAATTTTCCTAGGGTGGCAATTGGCTTGTGAGCAACAGAGGTGTCAGGTGATTACAGAAATCTTCCTATAAAGCAAAAAAACAATATTATAACAGAATTTACTTAAGTCAGTAACTTCGTGCATTCTCTTCAGCTGTTTGCATACAATGAGTTGAAAACAGTGCGATGTTAACACCAAAAATTCAAAGCGGTCCAAGCTCTTTAGACTCACTTGACCTGTTCCGCGGAAAAAGCAATCACTAGCCTCACCAGTGTTGGGCTAGCGTGGTCACGAAATCCGTTTGCTTGTATAGATTTGACATCAGCCGCCCAATTCTTGCCGCCTTCGTAGACTGTATAAAACGGGGATTAGCCTTTTTGCTAACTACGCTGAAATTGCTACGTGGGTTCTGGCATTCAAGGCAGTAAAGTATGTTGCGGGCAATAGAGCTAGTCGGTAGCTTCGGACCCTTAGCGATTATGTTTCGCGGAACATGCTCTTCAATCCTCGCTGATAGCGTTCTCTCAGTTCGGCCTATGTACTTACTAACGCAAGTACAATTAAATTGGTAAATTCATGTATGGCTTACCGAAAAGTCATAAGGAAGGTGTTCTAATACGTTCAATGGTCTCATTGGTAGACACGCCATACCAAAAATTAGCCCGATGGCTAGCGAAACTTATTGATCCCATCCGGAGGGAAGTGACGAGCTAAAGTCTAAGAGACCCTTTTGAATTTGTCAGCAAGATAAGTACTTTGGATGTAAAGGGCAAACACATGGTTTCCTTCGATGTATCATCATTGTTCACGAACGTAGCTTTGGAAAAAACACTAGATATAATAGCCAGACACGCTGATAAGGTTGGGTTCCCAGCGCTTCAGCTCAAATCATTACTGCGCCTCTGCACAAAAGATATTCAGTTCCGGTTCAATGGAACCCTGTATCGACAACTTGACGGCGTGGCCATGGGCAGCCCGTTGGGCCCAGTTTTGACTGATATCTTCATCGGCCACTTGGAGAAAACTGTGTTAGCTTCTTACCTACAAAATGTACACCTTTATTGCCGGTATGTAGACGACACTTTCATCGTCGTTGACACACCTAAAAAGGCGGCGCGCTTACCGAAACTGATGAATATGTGTCAACCAGCCATCAAGTTCACAATGGAAAACGAGTCTGACGGATCTTTCCACTTCTTAGACGTTAACTTACAGAGAAAGCCAGATGGTACAATTGTCCGATCTGTGTACAGAAAAGCAACATGGACGGGGCAATACTTGAACTTTCATAGCGTTTGCCCAATGAACTATAAACTAGCTCTAGTACGTACCACTTTTGCCAGTGCTCGCCAAATTTGCTCATTAGACACAATCGAACATGAAGTAGAACGAGTCACCTTGACGCTACAAGAGAATGGGTATCCAGCGCAATTTATAACTCCGCACGCAAAAATACGATCGGGAGCCAAACCAACAACCGTCGTCCCAAAGAAAAAGTATTCATTACACTGCCTTTCAAAGCAGACCAATTTGACGGAATATGCCGGCATCGCCGCCGTCAATCAATTAAGTAGTTACCATGCGGCTGAGCTAGTGGTATTGCATCAAGTCAGAAGGTTGCTCTGTAAATCCAACCTGGAGAGACCAGACTCTCAAGTTACCGCCTCATGCATTTACCTCACTAATTGTACTCGCGATAATAAGTATATAGGCCGAACTGAGAGAAAGCTATCAGCGAGGATTGAAGAACATGTTCCGCGAAACATAATCGCTGAGGGTCCGAAGCTGCCGACTAGCTCTATTGCCCGCAACATACTTTACTGCCCTGAATGACAGAACCCACGTAGCAATTTCAGCGTAGTTAGCAAAAAAGGCTAATCCCCGTTTTATACAGTCTACGGAGGCGGCAGCAATCCGGCGGCTGAAGCCAAATCTATACACGCAAACGGATTTCGTGACCACGCTAGCCCAACACTGGTGAGGCTAGTGATTGCCTTTTCCTGGCAACAGGTCGCGTGAGCCTAAAGTCCTTCGACCGCTTTAAATTTTTGGTGCTAACGTCGCACTGTTTTCAACTCATTGTATGTAAACAGCCGAAGAGTATACCCAAAATTACTGACTTAAGTAAATTCTGTTGTAATATTGTTTCTTCTTGCTTTATTGAAATTAGTGAAGAGAAAAGCCTGCAAGAAATCTTTCTGCCAGTTGGGCGACATTAGTAACGTGGGAAGTTTGCTTGCTCAGTTGACTGCTGCTACTGTTGCTGGGTCATTCGTATTTCTAAGATTCTGCCGAGGAACTTTTTAAAGAATCTTCCTTTTAAAAACGCGTTCTAGATTATTTTCTTCCAGTTACCGTTTTTTATCTGTAGTGCTGTGCGTTTCCGCTGTTTTCAAAAGTCAAACACAACTCTTGTGTTCATGGGTGGTTGGTTTGATGTTTCAATACCCAATCCGTATGGGTTCTCTCCCGAGGTACGCAAGTTTGCATAGTTCGGTCTGTATTCCATTCCATTCCATTAAATTACGTTACATAAACAAATAAATAAATAAATAGTTTATTCTCAGTTTCATAGAGACACACCAACGCAGGCATGAGCAAGGTTTAAAAACAGGTGTGTATCAAGACGATACCCTGGGTTCAATCGTGTGTATTCGAAAGGGTGTCGGGAAGAATTGCGATGTGAGTCTAGTTGACTTGCCAGTATGTAGTTGTGGGCAGTGACTTTATTCAGTGGCAAATCACATCCGCCACGTCGCAGTGGTGTTAAACAGACATTTGTGGCTTTTTATAAGGAGAAGGCTTGCCAGGCGAAAACCCGCCACGTCCTACAACACAGCCGTAAAGCATTTTGAACATTAATGTTGAACTGGCAAAGCCGCTTGACGACTGGTTTCACCTTCGGTTTTTCGCAGAGTAACGGCTTCAAATTTCCTCTGTTAGTGTGACAGGTAATTTGATCGGGGTCGCCATGATTTTTGAGGTCGGTGGAGGAGAGGGACATCGCGATTATTCTTCTTGTTGTATGTCCAGGTGAGCAAAAGTTCAACTTTTTCGCTGTCCAGATTTTCAGAGGTATAATGTATGGGAGTACGAGGATATTTCCAGTTCTCCAAACTGGACAAGGGTTATGGTGATTGTAGTTCGGTACTTACGGAGTTCTCCCGTGCTCCACGTAAGTCCTTGTGGGTTGTTACGTATGGCTTGGGCCAAAACTGTTCTTCAGTCCAATCCCAGATATCCAAGAAGTCCCGGACCTCAGAGAAAAGGGAAAGTGAAGGACAACCGAGAGAAGACGGCAAGAACAGGCATGGATTTTAACATTGTTAATCTCTTGAGCTTGAGACAAAAGCATGTACACTGTGCAACAATAATTATGCTGAAAATGTCTTTTGAATATTCTATAGAATCTTTAGCCGTATGGGTGGATTGCTAACGCCTGCGCAGAGACAAGAGCGTTGTACCAGTAAGTAAAGCACGAAGTACTATTGAGCAAATCGTGCGTGGTCTTACTCTGTTACGGTTTATTATTACATACGCGTCGTGCATCTATCGTATCCAGAGTTTTGGATTGCTAATTAACAGTGCAATGCGCACTAATTGCTGCATTTCGGCTTCTGCATTATGTCCTGAAATTAAAGATTGCATGGGTACACAGCACAGCTGCTTGTACACGTATCCAGCAATGCTGAGATAAATGGTCATGCACAGGTACAAGGGCTTCCAAAACGTTCAACTTGAATGGGTTTCGTTGGGTTTAGTTGATTCACAAGTAGTCACACTACGGTTTCGTTGGCTAATTCGTAAGTTATTGAAGTAAAGAGTGCGATACAAGTAATGGAAGCATTATTGCCATTTCTTCTCGTCTGGCACTCCGCAGTTTGTCAGGAAATTGTTTAGCATTGTGGATGCGATGTTCAGATCCAGCAACCGAGTGTGTTAACCTCCTCCACAGAACGTTTGCTAGTTATTATGATGTAGTTCCGAGGAGCAAGAAGATTGGTCATAGTGGGACACAATCCTTGTGTACATTCAGGTAATCCACAGAAGAGTGCAACGTTTGTATTAGCGACATCCGTTCTCCGTTTCTCCGAGGCGGTGAGCTCGTTCTTTTGTTGTAATTTCTGCAGCTTCGTGTTGATATTGTTTGCTAAAGTTGAGGCTGGACCTTGCTCCATCTGGAGATATGTAGTAGTGTCGGATAGAACGTCCTTGGCCTTGTTGGTATACTCCAGGTTGTCCAATGTCACTGTAATGCGCCCTTTGTTTGCTGGTGGGGCCACAATATTCTTGTCTTTCTGTAGAGGTCTGATTGCATCCTGTTCTTCCTTAGCTAGGGCCTGGGCGGCTTTCTTTCCAATAAGCACTGGGACAACGGTCTGCTGTATCTGTTACTGGGTCCTTCCGACAGTCCATATGAGTGCAATGCGGTTTCCGACCTAGCCAATTAGTGTTTGGGGTTTGCATTTTTGACGTTGAAGTTGAGCCCCTGAACCAAAACCTCCTGTTCAGTTTCAGTGAGGTGGCAGATGGTAAGGTTTTTATACGTCTTAATACTATGGCTACACCAGCCACTGGTTCACTCTTTTCCAGAGCCAATATCTCTGCTTAGCAGCGGCTAGTCGACATAGCTTCCATCTAACTCTGCGGATATCCGGAGCTCAGTGGTAGTCGCTCCATTCTTACAATATTCATTCACTTGGAATGTTTGCATTACAGCTCAGATGCTTTGCCGACCTATTATGTGCCACCGTAGGATCCACTAGGAACTGGAGGCGTAATCCGAACTCCAATGCTGGCTATTCATCTCTCTCCTAGCGCGCCATTATCCGTCGTTTATCTTACTCGCCTCAACGTTTCTTGACAATAGATAGACATTGTTGGCTCCATGTAGCCTACACGGAGCCACTTCTTGACTCTCCAGCCTTCATTTTCTTCTGCAGTATGTCTCTCTTAAACCTCGCTCGTCTGTTGACTTCTTCATCGAAACAGTAGGTATCCAATAGTGGACAAACGTCTTAATACTATGGCTGCACCAGCCAATGATTCATTCTTTTCTAGAGCCACTATCTCTGCTAAGCAACAGCTAGTCGCCATAGCTTCCATCTAACTCTGCAAGTATCCGAAGGTCTGGAGGAGTAGCTCCATTCTTACAATGTTCCTCCTCTTGGATTGCTTGCGTCGCAGCTCAGATGTTTTGTTGACCTATTATGTGCCACCGTAGGATCCACTAGTAACCAAAGGCTTAATCCGAATTCCAATGCTGGCTATTCATCTCTCTTCTAGCGCGCCGTTATCCTACTCTGGTCAACTCTTCTTGGCAATAGCTAGTCATTGTTGGCTCCATGTAGCTTACAAGTAGCCACTCCCTGACTCTCCAACCCTCATTTACTTGTGCCGTCTGTCTCACTTAAGTTTCCCTCGCATGTTGATTTCTTCACCGAAATTGTAGGTATCCAGTAGTGGACAAACGTCTCAATACCATGGCTACACCAGCCACTGGTTCACTCTTTTCCTGAGCCAATATCTCTGCTTAGCAGCTGTTAGTCTCCATAGCCTCCATTTAACTCTGCGGATATCCGGAGCTCTGTGGGAGTAGCCCCCTTCTTACAATATTCATTCACTTGGAATGTTTGCTTTACAGCTCAGATGGTTTGCCGACCTATTATGTGCCACCGTAGGATCCACTAGTTACTGAAGGCTTAGCCCAAACTCTATTGCTGGTCACCCTTCTCTCTCCTAGCGCACCATTATCCGTCGTTCATCTTACTCGCCTCAACTTTTCTTGACAATAGCTAGACATTGTTGGCTCCATGTAGCCTACAAGGAGCCACTTCTTGACTTTCCAGCCTTCATTCTCTTCTGCCGTATGTCTCTCTTTAACCTCACTTGCCTGTTGACTTCTTCATCGAAACTGTAGGTATCCGGTGGTGGACAAACGTCTTAATACTATCGCTACAGCAGCCACTGATTCATTCTTTCCTAGAGCCACTATCTCTGCTTACCAGCAGCTAGTCGCCATAGCTTCCATTTAACGCTGCGGAAATCCGGAGCTCGCTCCCCCTTACAATGTTCATTCTCTTGAATTGTTTGCGTCACAGCTTAGCTGATCTATTGACCTATCACTTACCTTCACTGGCCTATAGATACACTCATCGACCCTATAGGCATACACTAGTGACAAAGCGTCCGATTGGAATAGCTGCATCTGGCCACTGAGTCACTCCTAGCGCCAACATATGTCGGTCGTCATAAATTCTGCATTTCTCTTCAGAAGTGGCTAATGGCCATTGGCCCCATGCATATGCGATGATCCAGTGCTTGTTAGTAGCCACCCCGTATCTGAAAAACCTTTACTCCTCTAGAATATCTGCATCCAGTCCCTCCGCTGCCCTGCTACCAATTGAGCTTTAAGACTCTCTCGCAGCAACCTATTTATTTTCGCTTATTATGCCCACCTCTCGGATTACACTAACTACGTGCTGTTCCTGCACCTGACAATCACTACCAACATTCTAACTCTCTTTGCTCTATTCCCACGCAACTATCGACTCATATCAAACGGATACTCGTACTTCACTTACTGGTGCAACGCTCTTGTCTCTACGCAGGCGATAGCAATCCACCTATACGGCTAATGATTCTATAGGATACTCAAAAGACATTTCCAGCATAATTATTGTTGCACAGTGTACGTGCTTTTGTCTCAAGCTCAAATGTTATAACACAAGACATTAACAATATTCAATTCCATGCCTGTTCTTACGGTCTTCTCTCGGTTGTCTCCCCCTTTCCCTTTTCTCTGAGGTCCAGGACATCTTGGAGATCTGGGATTGGACTGAGGAACAGTTTTGGCCCAAGACGGACGGAACAACCCACAAGGACTGACATGGAGGATGGTAAAACTCCGCAAGGACCGACCTACAATCACCATAACCCTTGTCCAGTATGGAGAACTGGACATATCCTCATACTCCCATACATTATACATCTGAAAAATCTGGACAGCGGAAAAATTGAAACTTTTGCTCACCTGGACATACAACAAGAAGAAAAATCGCGATGTCCCTCTCCTCCAGCGACCTCAAAAATCATAGCGACCCAGAGCAAAATACCCGTCCAACTAACAGAGGAAATTAGAAGCCATTACACCGCGAAAAACCGAAGGTGAAACCAGTCGTCAAGCGGCTTTGCCAGTTCAACATTAATGTTCATAATGCTTTACGGCAGTGTTGTAGGACGTGGCGGGTTTTCGCCTGGCAAGCGTTCTCCCTATAAAAAGCCACAAATGTCTGTTTAACAACACTGCGACGTGGCGGATGTGACTCGCCACTGAATAAAGTCACAGCCCAATACTACATACTGGCAAGTCGACTAGATTCACATATCAACTCTTCTTGACACCGTTTCAAATACACACGATTGAACCCGGAGTATCATCGTGATACACAACAGTTTTTAAACCTTGATCATGCCTAAGTTGGTGCGTCTCTATGAAACTGAGAATAAACTATCTATTTATTTATTTTATCATGGACATACGACCAATTTTCTACTGTTACTGTTACAGTTGCCATAAAATGTTTGTACAGTTGTACATATCCGATCATGCCTCCATGGGCGTGCCGCGCATAGTCGAGAATAAAGTATTTATTTATTTATTTATTGTTAGTGAAATCGTATCTTAGTCCGGTTGTATAACTTTGTGTTCTATGCAAGCTTGCGTCAGTTCCTTGTGTTTTATCTCGACGTTCTGCTGCCGGTTCACGCGCTGTTCCTAGCTGTGGGTCAATAGTGCTGAGGCCCTTGATTCGGTTGTCGGTTATGACGTTCACATATTTGCGTAGACGGTTGTGGGTGTCTGTTAGCCTTAGTTTGACCATGCTTTTATTGTATTGTCGTGCTAAGTTCCAGGAGGCTGAATGGCTTAGCGCCGGCCTATAGTTTGTACTGGCTGGCAGCACGATCCTTCTCAGGACTTCCTAAAGGATGTAGAACTGTTCGCGTGTGCAAGCTTGTTAGCAGAAAGTGTTTGCCAACGAACAGTTAGTTGTACCGTTGTATGCCTGGCTTACATAGCTACAGAACGGAGGCCCAGCACCCCCCTTTGTCAAGGTGGTCTACCGGATATTATGCAGCGAATGCGATGCATGATACGTTAGACAATCTGGAATAAATTTTTGTGCACAAATTACTGAACACAAGGCTGTCGTCCGATAACGTGGTTTGCCCTCATGGTTTCATACGTATGAAGCACAATAGGCTACCATGTTTATTTGGAGAATGTAAAGATTCTAAACCATGGAGGCACAAAACACACCATGAAGCATTTTGAAGGCTGGTACTCTACAACGCATTTAGTCAATTGCCACATCAAAGTGGACACAGTAACCACAACACCTCTAGAGAACGACTGCCAACTCGATCGATTGCAACTGACGGAAAGTGTAGCTAGACAACCAGAACTGACGGCAGACTCGCGCGGAAGCGCAAGGAGACAAAGGCCACGAAACAAAATGAGTCAAGGACAATGGTCATTGGTCCAGCAACCGTGCTGCAGTCTGATTAAGTTATAACCAATAGGATCGCTCGCATCTACGGCCAACTGAGGCAGTATAAAGGCGCACGCACCTTAAGACCATGGCACAAAGACCGAGGCTCACCTACGCCACTCTGCGCTACTGCACGCAATGCAAATGCGCACTGGTAACGTTACCTTGATTGGTGGCGAAATGTTTGCAACCTGAGCTACTAGTCTTCAATTCTGTAGGTAACCAAGTCGGGCCTACAAAGCTACAACTAACTGGTCGTTGGCAAACACTTTCTGCTAACAAGCTTGCACACGCGAACAGTTCTACATCCTTTAGGAAGTCCTGAGAAGGATCGTGCTGCCAGCCAGTACAAACTATAGGCCGGCGCTAAGCCATTCAGCCTCCTGGAACTTAGCACGACAATACAATAAAAGCATGGTCAAACTAAGGCTAACAGGCACCCACAACCGTCTACGCAAATATGTGAACGTCATAACCGACAACCGAATCAAGGGCCTCAGCACTATTGACCCATAGCTAGGAACAGCGCGTGAACCGGCAGCAGAACGTCGAGTAAAAACACAAGCATAGGACACAAAGTTATACAACCGGACTAAGGTACGATTTCACTAACGGGGATGGATGGATTAAAAACCTTACAATCTGCCACCTCACTGAAACTGAACAGGAGGTTTTGGTTCAGGGGCTCAACTTAACGTCAAAAATGCAAGCCCCAAACACTAATTGGCTAGCTCGGAAACCGCATTGCACTCATATGGACTGTCGGAAGGACCCAGTAACAGATACAGCAGACCGTTGTCCCAGTGCTTATTGGAAAGAAAGTCGCCCAGGCCCTAGCTAAGGAAGAACAGGATGCAATCAGACCTCTACAGAAAGACAAGAATATTGTGGTCCCACCATCAAACAAAGGGCGCATTACAGTGACATTGGACAACCTGGAGTATACCAACAAGGCCAAGGACGTTCTATCCGACACTACTACATATCTCCAGATGGAGCAAGGTCCAGTCTCAACTTTAGCAAACAAGATCAACACAAAGCTGCAGAAATTACTACAAAAGAACGAGCTCACGGCCTCGGAGAAACGGAGAACGGATGTCGCTAATACAAACGTTGCACTCTTCTGTCGGTTACCTGAATGTACACAAGGATTGTGTCCCACTATGACCAATCTTCTTGCTCCTCGGAACTACATCATAATAACTAGCAAACGTTCTGTGAAGGAGGTTAAAACACTCGGTTGCTGGATCTGAACATCGCATCCACAATGCTAAACAATTTCCTGACAAACTGCGGAGTGTCAGCCGAGAGGTGTTATAAGCTGCTTACTAGACGCAACTCCAAAATTAATATTTCACTGCACCACAATAATTCTACCTTAGCTGAAGGAAAGAGACAAAGCGCCGCTGACCTTGCTAAAATAACGTAATAATCGCCATCAACTAACACTGTTAAACGACTGCGGACCTTGGCTGTGTTTAGAGGTCTCTATTTACCGTTAACTTCTAGAATTGGAAGGACAACTGCCAAGGTTAATGGTTCCCCAAATCTTTTGCCGGGTGGCCAGGTGGAGTTTAATCACGTTTAGAAGAAAGACATTGCGGAACGTTCCAACCTGATGCGATAATCGTTAATAATCGATTAATCGGTAAAATAGTACATTTCCAAGGCAAGTGTTACTTTCTCCCGTACACCTGCCCTTCTGAGATATTGTCCGAGGTATAAGACGGAAGCCTAGAATTAACTTGCGGTCTTCGGGAAAGTGTTCTCGCCTGCCGGTGCACCTCCTCGGC
>OX104064.1:232497120-232626456 GCA_944474145.2 Dicrocoelium dendriticum | reverse complement strand
TGTACGACCCGTTCCGCTGCCATCATCAGACGGCACTATACTGTGCGATTTATCTCTGGGCACGCCGCGCCCAGTCGTCCCACGTGAGTTTCGGCAGACCGTGTTCGACGCGTTGCACGGCTTGTCTCATCCAGGCGTTCGTGCATCGGTTAAACTCGTAAGCGCATGATTCGTTTGGCGTAATGTTAATCGGGACGTCCGTACTTGGGCAGCTGCTTGCCTTCCGTGTTAACGCCCGAAGGTACACAAGCACACGAGAAGCCCATTAGTCACTTTTCCGACGCCAGACGCACGCTTTAATCACGTGCACGTCGACCTCGTAGGTCCTCTGCCGCCTTCCAAAGGCTCGGTATATCTACTGACCTGCATCGATCGATTTACTAGATGGCCTGAGGCCGTCCCCATCCCAAATTGCTCCTCGGAAACGGTAGCGAAAGCTTTTCTGGAGCGCTGGGTAGCACAATACGGCTGTCTTGTCATCGTGACCACCGATCGAGGGTCACATTTCTCGTCGACATTTGCCATGTTGCTTAAGGATTTAGGCTGTCGCCACGTCCAGACGACGGCGTATCATCCGGCCGCTAACGGCATGGTGGAGCGTTTTCACCGCCAGTTGAAGGCAGCGCTACGTGCGCACGCAGATCCTTCATGGTCTGAAACGCTTCCTCTCGTTCTTCTAGGCTTAAGAAACACGGTTAAGACTGACTTCGACGCCACACCAGCGCAGCTAGTCTACGGTTGCACGCTGCGGTTGCCCGGACAGCTGGTAGCACCAGCCCCATGTACTTCCACTTTTGACTACGGAAGTTACACTGACCGATTGGCTCACCAGATGCGTGAGTTACGTCCACCCGCTCCTTGATCGCAGAAGACACCGGTGTACGTGCCCGAGAAGCTGTCTACTTGTTCACACGTCCTTCTTCGCGCAGACGGTGTTCGACAGCCTCTTCAGTCGCCGTACATAGGACTTTTCAAGGTGCTGCATCGTGCGAGTAAGGCGTACACTATTGACCGCGGTGGTCGACACGAAGTCGTCACCATCGACCGTCTGAAACCCGCTTTTATAGAAGAGAGCACCTCGCCTACTTCGTCTAGTAGTGCTTCGTGCGACGTCACAACTCATCGCACCAACGTACAGCATCCTAGTCCAGTTCAACCAGACCACGATATCGGTCTACAAGCCGTCCCAACCTCCTCCGAATCTAGCCCGCCGCCTCCCACGACCAATCGCCGTGGTCGGGAGGTGCGTAAGCCCGTCCGTTTCTCCGACTATGTACAGTGTAAATATTTTTAGCTTTGTAGATATTGTATATATTTGCCCCGTTTTTGGTCCATCAACGTTTTGAAAACAAACAAAAATATCAAAAACCTCCGAAAAACCTTTTTCGAAAAAAAATAATTCAAAAACCAAAAATATTTAAACACGTAGATCATTCGTTTGTTCTTTTTGGCGTTTTCTGCGCGTGTTTTTCTACTTTCTCGTCTTTACATGCCCCAACCCTCCCCTTCGATCGACTGGCCCACACGAGGAATGTTTTCTAGGACACTGACGCGAACACTGGTCGCTTCTCCGCGGGACGAGGATCGCTTCTTCGCGGGACGAAGGTCGCTTTTCCGTGGGACGAAGGTCGTTTTCTTCGTGGGACGAGGGTCGTTATGGCGCGGGGCGGGGTGCGGCGGGAGGAGAGACCACTCCCAAGCGCACCGTTTGGCAGCAGCGGAGGTTGAGGTCCTGTCGGCCTTTTTCTGGGCTAGCCAGTTTTTTGTAGTCCGACAAGCCCGCTCCAACGGCTCGCCGAAATGCACCCTGCCCTGCATTCAATAAATAACAAAGCATAAACGGCACAGCGGACTCCGACTTCCGACGAACCCCCATTTACACGAACGCACGCCCATTTTTACTCGGTACCATTTCGCCCTACGAACATGGTTTCAACATTCCTTTTCGATTTCGAAGGCTTTCTATGTTCAGCCTTCTAGGGGGGAGCTCTGTAGCGCCCAAAAAGATAACTCTTATCTTTCGTGTACAATTTACTTGTTGACCGGTTGTACATTACTCCTTCTTGTTTTAATCTTACAACCGGCTCGACACACAACTGCCTTGTAAGTTCCCGCGCTCACGTGTACGCTCTTGCCTCGCTTCATCCGTCCGTTTCTTGTTGTAGTCCCATCGAATACAGTCCGCTGTGTCCGACTCCAATTGCCTTCTGATATCCGCGCTTAATTCCGCGCACCGTCTCGGACTAGTATTAACTAGTCCTGCAGATCAATAAACATGACGTCATACAGGGTGCCGTTACAGAACGAAGACATGCAGCAAACCCAGAACGATACGGAATCTATGGAGCTGAGAAGGCTTTTCTCACCAGTGTTCTACAACTCATTGAACTCAATGAATGTAAAGCTACTCACGAATAGATATTGTGCTTTTTATTAACACTTGTTGTACTTCTAACGCATCACTAGAAACGTTTGAGTTAGTACGCGGTTTTTACAAGTGGTAATATGCGTTACCAAGGTAGTAGATGATTCTATGTAATAAGTGCAAAGAGGCTTGTAAAGGAGAGGTTCTAAAAGCTTCGGAACACTTCTTTCATCATTCTTGTTTTGTATGTGATGGTAGGCTGCATGTGTTATGGTCAGAAATTCAGTATGCGGTTGTCAGCTTGCTTCAGAGGGATACTATGAACACAACGGTTCATACTTATGTCGCACAGACTTTAAAAAGAGAGTTTCCAGGTTTTGTGACTTATGTGGCCTAACTATACATGGGGAGACTGTTTCAGTGTTTGAAAAATATTTCCATCGCCATTGTTTTATTTGTTCTACTTGCAAGTAAGCCACCTTCCGAATTTCATCGTTGTTTAGGGGTTCCTTTTCTCCCGGAGCACAAGTTACATTATGGAACCGGGAATTCTATTGCATCGGTTGCTTTCCTAAACTTAAAGGAGTAGGGTTTACCAGTCAGTTTGGAAACTTAAAACAACGAGAATGTCCCAAGAAAAGTAGGTATTGTTAAATTAAAATATTCGTCTGCCTTTACTCAGATTATGGTTAACGGCACTCATTTTTAAAATAAGCGATTATGATAGTTTATCCGGTTTTGTAATATCGCGTAAGACAGGTTTATTCTCGTTCTGCACTTTTCGCTTTAACTACTGATGCATTTACCGTCAAGCGGCATAATTTTAGCAACGTTGTCTAGCGCACTGTATGTCGATATAAAGGGGGAATTCACAACAGGAACCCTTTGGAATAATGACAAAAATTGTACCCTTAAGATCAAAACACAGCTACCAATAAATAACAGCAAATCATCCTTCGTTAAGCGGAGGCGTTCGTTTATTACATACAATTTCAGGTGCAACCACGACACGCTTTCAGAGTGTTGCTTATCTACACGTAGTAGAACGACGTGCTCCATTATTTTTCGGATGTTAATCAAAATAATCTGTCAAACATTGTCAGTTTACGCAAACGACATCAGCAATGATGTTTGCTAAAATATTGCCAATATGCAAGACGCTTCAAAGAAGAAAGTAGCTACAAATATTTGGAACCGCCATCCTGCTGTCAAGAACTTCCTATATGCGCCCAAAAGGGTTCCAATTACACATATATCGGGCGGTCGGGAGTGCCAAAATTTAGTCGTATTTGTGACTAAATTCAGGCACTCAGTAAATCCACCCATACATATGTAACTATTTTCGTTTAGTTTTAACCCGACTCAGCCGCCACTGTATGGTTGCGCATGCACAATATCTTGCACGCCGTAAATTTGCCTTGGTATGAAAATATGGTGTTCGTTGCTGAGCGCCGGAACTTAGTTCCCAATGAGACTAAGTTCAGGTGCTCGCAAAAATATTTTCAGCACCTCTCATCCGCAGATAACTAACTTTTTATTAATTGTACCAAGTTGCGATTAACAATACAGTTGTGCGTACTTTTACATTATTCGTCGCTCTAAATTAGTCTTATCTACAGGTATATGCGGTTCCTTCTGAGCGCCTGAATTTTGTCCCAACTGAAACTAATTTCAAGCGCTCAACAAAACCTGACAGCAGCCTGTTATAATTCACGTTTAATTAATTTCTATCGCTTTTAAGGTAGTATCACGATCCCTACAGTGATTCACACGTTACCACTCCCCCGCGCCCTAAATTATTACAGACAAATTATCGAGCTCAGAATTTACATACCGCACTGTCTCACTGAAACCGCCTAACCCTTTAATGTACATTGCACATTCTCGCCGTGCATTAATACACGTTAGTCGAAGGGGAGCACCTAACATCTACTAATGTGCCGCAATACCAAAATTTAAGCTACAACATTTACACTACAAACACAATCAACGCTGTTAGTATAAGGTTAAATATTATATTATGCTCTTCGTATGAGATCGTGATTGGAAAGGAATCTAAAAGGGTGAGTTTTGGAAAAAAAACTTCACAGCACAAATGCCATCGGGATCAGCTCTTCGCCAAGTCAGCAGTTGTGTCCTAGCAAACGTGTTCAGCGTCCTTTGAGCCCCAATCAGGCAGTCATGATGCACCAACTGACGCCAACTTCGAAATGTGGGTTATCCTTTCTTTCGACTAATTCCTAGCTTGACCTCTCCGTCACTTCCATCCGCACCCCCGAAGCGCAAGCAATGCCTTGAGCCGGATGCGTAATACATTGATACTGAGTAGTACACTAGCTTTTCTTGCACCAAATACGCCACGCCGTACAACCTCATTGCTTACGTGGTGCTCTCGGCAGACATGAGCTGAGTTGCAAAAGCAACAATGGTCATAGGCAGCTAGCCTCGTTATATCTATCGACCTGATGAACCTAGGTTACACAACCGGTTAAGCGGGTTGAACGGACGACTGCGTTATAAACTCCATCTTTCAAGGCGAGAGTGACGTTGCGACTGCACCATAGGTGGAGCAGGTTGGCAAAAGCATCACAACCTTTTGCTGTACGGCTTGCAATCTCATCTTTCATCTCATCCTTCGGTCGCCAATATAGCTTCATTGGTACTTGAATTTCTGAACGACATCTAGCTGCTTCCAACTAAGGCTCAGCGTAATGATGCGTTTCGGCCAATCTTGGAGGACGTTACCTTTCTATAGGGTAAAACAGCGCGAAACCATTGACAGCGAGTGCTAATCGGTCTAGTGCTGCTTGGCACGTTGGGGAGCTATCACAGATTAGGGCAATATTGTCCGCATACACCATGGTAAGAACTCGCTCACCAGGAAGTAGCCCTACACCTTGTAGATCTTGTCCAGCAAACGCTGTTTTCATGCTTTCCTCATTAGCTAACTTAACGAGGATAAGCAGCAGCGGGCAATGTTTCTCACACCGCCGAAAATACTGGAGAGTAGCGACGATTTTCTTTAAACCCGCGCTCAATCTAAACTATGCGCATACAGCGCTTTGTTAATGTTTACGCATTTATCAGGCACAACAGAAAGTCCCAAAGGGCACACCGCTTCACTGAATCGTAGCCACTATTGCTGTTGAGAAACATGACAACGGTGGGTCGCCAGTAAACAAGGCGCTGCGCCAACAATTGACACAAAGTCAATATGTGATCGATGCAGTCCCGCCCTCGACGAAAGCCGGCTGGCTCTTCTCGGATCTGACTTTTACGAGTACCAGTCAGCATGCGAAGGATAACAGACGCAAGAAAGTTAGAGGCAAGTAGGTGCATATTGCTTCCAATATGATCGTCACATTGGGAACGACGGCCTCTTTTAAAAATTGGGACGAAATTGGCTCGGCTCCAGTCTCCTGCTCCCAAAGTTTCACTAGCAAGTCGTGTAAATCATCTACTAAAGCATAACACTCGAACTTAAAGAAGATTATGGAATTATATCGGCCTCTGCGGCTTTAGGCAATTTCAGCAACCTGAACGCATGTTCGACTGCTGCGAGTGAGGGCGGATCTGAGGAGTCGGCCCAGGGAGAAGGGCCCTCAATGTCCAAAAAAGAAAGCGATAACTCAGATTGATTAAATTGGTCAGCCCGACGCTCCAAGCATGTTGACAGACTGTGGATCAGCTGTTCACTTGTTTTGCTAACACCAAGTCTCCTGCTGCCTGTTTCCCGTCTCGGAAGGAATAACTTACGATGATTACCAACGGCAGAGGTTTTTTCCGTTTACAATGCACGCCGAGACCGCCACGCTTTGCGGTCTCGCTTCAGGCTTGTACACTGGATTGCCCTGTTTTTGCTAGTCTTATTATATTCGCTTCTAGACGGAACATGTCGGTCAGCATCCATAAGTTTCAGAGGCTGTGTAGGGACCCAATGTCTAGGTTGGCTGTTTAATTTCTTACGTGCAGACATGCCTGCTGATAGCAGTTCGGCGAATATGCAACCTGTGTCCATGGAAGTTGTCTAGTGAGCGCCTACTCAGCCCAGACGCCAGCGTAGTTCGGTACGCATTCAAAGCAACTGGCGTCGCCTGTAGGCCGGTGTCAATGCGCTCACGTCGACGTTACGGACGTTCGCCGAAACGCACCCAAAGGTAGACATACACAAGAGCGTGCTCGTAGTTTTCGCTCGTGCCCCAACTCGAACGACAGTTTTGGACACAGTCTCTCCAGCGGTAACTAAACGTGATGCGATGGGTCTGCACCCATGGCTGGTCAGAGGTCGGTGGCTGCCAAGTCGCAGGCAGCAGTTAGTATTCGCGAGAAAGAGATGAGAATCTGTACAATGGTGTAGCAACCACTTACCGTTATCGTTTCGGATGCATTCATCATGTTGGCCGCTCAGAGGAAGCTCTTCAGAAGACCATTTTGCGAATTGACCGTTTTGAGCACCAGCAAGTTCCACAGTATCCGTGCTGTTTCCTTAACGAAGGCGATCGCTAAGTTGCTGATAGAAAGCATCTTTCACCGAATCAGTGCTACGTAGGTTGCAATGAAAACAGGTACCGCTTGCCCCCGCGCCATTTCGAAGCCTGGAATGAGCCAGCTAATCTAACGACGCACATCTGACTGTTGACTGGTATCCAGTCAATCCGAGCTGCTTCAGCTCGTAGACGCAAAACAATGCGGACGCCAGTTTGACCTACATTGGAAGCCGCATCATCGTCAGACGGGCGCAGTGTGCATGTGCCGCCAGTGTCGCACGTGGGGAATCGCAGGGTAAGCACGGAGCTCGGATCTTGCAGACCAGTTTCCGCTAAACAGCAAATATCGATCGCAAGGTCTTGAGTGTTCTGATAAGTGTTGCTTTTTGAGCAATAGGTAGCAAACTGCACACGTTGAAGCATGTCCGCCTTAGAGAGGATCGAGGACTCCAAAGGCAAACGGGAGAACTGACATTGTCCGCTTGGTTAAGTATTGACTTGTCGACTGTATCGGAGCGATGCCTTTCGATTGTCTGTGAGCTATAACTAGAAGACAAGCGACTATTGAAGCACCTTAGGAACTGACCAAAAATTAGAGGATTGGAA
Source organism: Dicrocoelium dendriticum (assembly GCA_944474145.2). Taxonomy (NCBI): domain Eukaryota; kingdom Metazoa; phylum Platyhelminthes; class Trematoda; order Plagiorchiida; family Dicrocoeliidae; genus Dicrocoelium; species Dicrocoelium dendriticum. The sequence continues at coordinate 232,618,998 of OX104064.1, read as the reverse complement.
ACGAGGGGATAAGGGTGAAGTTGGAGCCGGACGCTAATGATGAAAAAGCGCAATAGGGGTAATAAGAAGACGGGAAGGCCTGAGCAATAGCATCCAAACTTTTATCCCCCCGTTCTTGATGCAGCAGATGGGGCAAAACTCCGTGCTAGCCTGTAGAGAGGCCGCGAATCCAGGTGGTTTCATCGTGCATCAGAAATGGAAATGGCCACTGCCCTTGGTAACCGTCGTAAGTTATCCCGGCTGACACGGGAATCGGGCAGCAGAAGGCATGGTGTTAGTAAAACAATTTATGACGAGAGTGGACAGACTATTCACAACTTGACAAAACGCTTGGAGCGTTGGGCTGAGCACTTTAAAAGGCAATTTAATCGGCCGGAATTATTAGATTTCTCGCCGGCCGCTGATCGCCCCGCTCCGTGGGCTGTCCCTTTGGATCCACCCTCTCGCTCAGAAGTCGAACGTGAGATCGAAATGTTGAAGTTAAATAAAGCCGCGGGACCTGATGCTCTTCCTCCCGCCCTCTTCAAACGCGGGGACCTGCTCTTGTGGATGATTTGAACGAGTTACTTTTCAAACTGTGGGAACAGGAAACTGTCCCAACAGATTGGAGCCGCTCCGTCATAGTCCGAATTTTCAAGGGAGGCTCACGATCGGAATGCAGCAGCCATAAAGAAAACAGTCTGACCAACATCGCCTTCAAATTGCTTGCTTCTGTCATACTTCGCAGACTGATTGGCACTCGTGCAAGCCAGATTCGTGAAGAACAAGCCGGATTTCGTGAGGTCGTGGCAGCATTGGTCACATCTTCACCTTGCGTCAGTGGTTGGAGCACCGTCACATATATTGACGGCCCACCTTTGTCGTGTTCCTCGATATCAAAGGTGCATTCGGTTCGGTTGATAGGCTTGCAATTTGGGACTGTCTACTCAGGAAAGGTGTACTTGAGAAATATGTAAATATTATCCGAACATTATATACGCGTAGCTCAGGCAAGTTGTCGTCGCACTTAAGTATCTCCAGCGGTGTGAGAAAAGGATGCCCACTGTCACCTTTCCTCTTCAACTTCGCTGTTGAGGAAGTCATGGAAATCGCGTTCACAGGACACGACTTAGAAGGTGTGGACCTGCTCCCAGGAGAACGACTTCTTGACTTAAAGTATGCTGATGATATTGCCCTAATCTCTGATAGCTCCCAGACGTGCCAAGCGACACTGGACAGATTAGCACCAGCTGTCCGTCTTTTCCGGCTTTGCTTCGCACTATCGAAGCGCAAAGCGTTCCTCCAAGATTGGTCTGGACGGCCTTCTTCGCTGACCCTTGGTGGAGATCAGCTAGAAGTCGTTCAAAAATTCAACTACATGGGAAGTTGTATCAGCGTCCGTGGGATCGAAGATAAAATCACGAAACGTATAGCAAAATCTCGGGGCGCTTTTGCTAACCTTCGCCACTTATGGCGTCGGCGCGATATCACTCTGGTCCTGAAGGGTAGAGTGTACAATGCAGCAGTACGTTCGACCCTACTGTACGGTTGTGAAACCTGGCCCCTTAAAGCAACCGACCTGAAGAGGCTAGTTACGTTCGACCACCGGTGTCTTCGCAATTTAGCTCACATCTGGTGGGAACACCGTGTGTGCAACGAGCATATTCGACGCCTTGTCTACGGCACAGGAGAAGGAACTATACCTCCCAGCACCGTTATTTCATGCACCAGGCTCCGATAGCTCGGCCACGTGTTACGCATGTCAGCCCACCGACTCCCGCGAAGTGCGTTGTTTACGCGCCGGGGGTGTGGATGGAAGAAGAGGAGGGGTGGCCAAGCGATGACTTGGTCGAGAGGAATGAAGGCCTTCACTTCTGAGCTGGCATCGGTTGGAGCGTTTCGGCTTCCTGGTTGGGGTCCGAAAGACGATGAACACGTTTGGTTGGACACACTTGTTGATATGGCTAGGAGCCAACCTCAGTGGCGTTCGTGCTATGAATTACTTGGTCCCAACCCATCCCTCTTAGCCTACTCCTCCAACCACAATCACGCTATTTAGCCTTATATAATTTTGCATAGTACTTTTTTTGATGCACAGTGGCCGGCTGGTAACTTACCGGAACGATGCCCATCCGTTACCGGTAGCTCAGCCGGCTTGCACCAGTTGCTTTTTCTTCTTTCCCTAAGTATTGCGGCACAGTAGCAGAGGTGTTCCCCACCTCTAGCTAACGTGTATGATGAGGATGATGGCGCTCTTGACTATTCACTGCGACTGCTGGGACATCAAGAGAGCGTTAGCACGAACGCGTTCGTATGCGGCGTAACATTTGTACCTTGACTCAAATGTGTGGATATCTACATTTGTTGTACCGAATGTTCACGTAAGCTGGAAACCATTTTACGTCGCTATAAAACTAAGCAATAGTATCCCATTAAGTATTTATACAATGATACCCAAAGGTTAGGGAAATTATAATAAAAATCCACCAATACAGCGTTTTTGTGTTTGGCTCGAGGATGGCCTGCGATTTTGGTTGGTACTCATCTAGTTCATTGATTCGCTGTATCCAACGGTAAATCTTAACGACAACCATACTTTCAATGCATCCGGCTAAATTTTCACGGATTACAGCGTATGAAATAGATATTTTGTGAAATTGCGCGACTTACATATGGTAGCAAGGGCCAATGGCGTGTCTGAAATCTGGTGCTTTTCGTAAATTCCTCTCCAGTTTGCTTCCCTTGCAAGGGCCTTCGTCATTACCGCTAGCAGGACCTTTGTGACAAATTCTATGAAGGATTTTCTGCCAAATTCCTCGAAATAGACCACCTGAAACGTGTTATAGGAAGCTGATCCTTACTAATTTCTCCATGTCACCTTGTTTATACAACCCCGTGTTCAGCGTAATGAATTCCTCGACCGGGTCCATTGGTAGAGGCACAGGACTGATGGTAGCTGTCCTGTCACTGACCAAGCGGCGATCCAAAGGGTCTAACCTTAACTCAGTGGCACGCATTTGTTCGCACATGCGAAGAAACTCATGTGTCCGATGGTCTAGACGGACTGTAGTGGGCTAATAAGATACATCACAACTGACTACAAACCACTCTATTGGAGTAATTGTCTGTGTCGTGCAATTCCTCCGTAACAAAGGATGTTTGACAACAACGGTCGCAACTATGAACTATTGCCGCGGAAATATTGTTGGTTTAAACTCCATGTTTGTCTAGGCTCCTCCTCTTCTTTGTTTCCTTACGGCGAATCTTCTAACTTCAACCTAAGTAGTGGGTTGAATACTCCATGTCCACGCTGTACGCGCCATTGGGACAAAGCTTCTTTATAGGTGGTTCGCATTTCGGGGAAACGGACGGGGATGCTAAAAATACAAATAGCTGAATTTGTGTCTGCATCTTGCTTTTTCGCCCCGTTCCATGGAATAAGTTCCGTCGCTGGACGGTGGCGCGGGTAGTTCAAGCAACGCAACCACCAGCCTATTTGCTTTCGCATAGGCATCTAAAAGCTAGTTAAGTAGTGATATGGCATACAGTTACTAGTGGCTTTGTGAGTCCGCACTTGGTACAATGGTGTGGACGTAGCTAGCGGATGATTATTTAGTAGTAATATCTCTATTTGTCTGGAAGTCAACAGGTCACCGAACTTGCGCTTCTCTCACCATCTAGGTGGAATGTACCATCGCAACGCTGGCATCTTGGAACTCAGTCACGTCATACATCGACAAGTGTAGTTCCATTACTGGTCATACGAATGCAAAACCGAAGGAGAGATGTAAAAAGGTAGTAATGCTACTTGTTTAATTTAGTAACAATGCGAGAAAGAAAACAGTTCTTCTTCCGTGGAGCAAATGCCAAGCGGTCACCTGCTGCCAATTTCAACACAGTGAAATTGTATAGAAGACAATCTGCAGGTTTCACCGTATATAACCTGGAGCTGATAACAATACCTAGATGGCAATAGTAGTGTAACATGCCAGATAGTACTAACAGAATTGTAATTGCTCCGTCGCGCATCTGCGCGTGAACAATACTCAGGAGCATTATGATGCGTACGGCTTCTGTAAACGGTAATCCTAAGTGCAGTGCATATACAAACAGATAGTAACACTTGAATGCGAAGTATTATGATGCGGAAAATGCAAACATTAACCATGTTAAGCAACTGCAGCAAACTTTTCAACGCCACCTATGCAATGTGAGGCAGAAAACGGTGCTCCCATGTAGTGGCAGTATAAGACACTTGCAATGTACATGGCTTTGAGAAATCCACTTTGATGGCGTGAGTGTAACGGAACACTCGCTAGTACTTAGATATCCGAAGGGTATGAGTTTGTAGCACAGTGTGTTGTGGTGCATATAAGACTGTACACCTACCCCGGAGGTACTGATGCCAACCACGATCGGCGGGGAATCTTGTGTAATTACTGCTTTTTTGGGCTGTGTAGTAGTAATGGACACCTCATTAAGCAGAAGCCCAGTGGCATTGCTCGCATCTATCCGAATTGCCACTGGACCAGTATCATCTAAAGGCAACTCCGTGTTCGTAAGGGATGGCGCAGAACGCTCAGCAATGCGGCGGAAAAGATGATAACTTGGCATATTTGGCCCAAGCACCATACTTCGCAATCACTGGAGATAGGACACAAAGGGGAAAGCCGAGAATGTGTCTACTGGACCGAAATCGCGCGATGTCGCGAATGTTCTTGGGAGAATGCACATTAAATACCAACCATTTTTACCATAGATAGCTGCATATTTGCTGGGAATTCTACCCAGCATTTTGTCCACCACCATCAGGTAGTGAGAACGCCACCTTTGGCTGCAAAGCACATAAGTTACAGCAGAGAGATTAATGAAGTTTCTATACATGTGTTCCGGCTTGATGCCTTGCAACACTACCGGTCTAAGGTATAACAGGAACGAACGTGACACAGTGGCCTTCCATCTTTCAACATCCTCAAGGGTGCGCCATTTGTTAGGAAATGACGCAGGCAAGCGTTCGGAGCACAGCCTCAAGCGCTTGTTGATTCGATGGATGTCTTTGGATGACAAAGGAAATTGTTCTTTTACTAGGCCCACAACGTTAGGATCCGTTTTATAACACTCAGACACATCGTGTGCATGTAATCGATAAGGAAACATTATATCCTGTCTCTACTGAGGGCTTGAAAGTTGACTCACAGATGTGCTGCTCACATTGGCGCCAGGAACAAAAATATTCATTTTTCTGCACGATATCTTCCGAAGATACCGGGAACGTCATCTGCCGATCTTATTATGGGCCTACAACATGGGAATTTGTGACAAACTATCCAATAACTGACGGCCGTACACTTTTCGGATGAGTAGCATCTTGAATGTTGTTTGACCTGCTTTATCTAAGTGCATCAGCGACAACTCACTTAAGGTCTAGTTGGGCGTGTAGACCGCAGGAATGAATGAACACACCGTTCTTCAAATCCTATATGGTCGGCTGCACGAACTCATGGACGTTTATTGACTTGCTGCGACTACTGTAAATGCCAAGGACAAGGGTGTCCGATTACGGTTGCATCACTCTACGAAGTATAGACCATAAATGTTGTCCAGGACTGAGGAAAAGTGACATCCCATTAACATACAATTGCAATGAAAGCTTTTATGGTGCTGGATAATTGTTCGCAGGAAAATGCTTCACAATCCTGCTTCTAGTCCAAATTGCACGTACTATTCAGCACGGATGAAACGTTCGGGGAAGTGATGTGCCGTGTGCATGAATGGGCAGGAAGATGCCGGCAACTCGGGATGTGAACGCCGAAATTTGCGCAGTCAGATGTTAAAGGGCGCAACTGAGAAATTCGCTTCCAGACAGCCATTGCGGAGAAGTTCCTCGCAACTTACATCATCCGAAGGCCGTAAAAGGATGCGTAAACAAGCATTGGTTAACAATAGTGCAACACATACTCTGGGTCCTAACTTCATGGACATCCATACGGTACTCTGCGTTCGCGGCAGAAGCAGTTGCTGTTACCGCTGCAATGGCCACTTCCGGGGAAAGTTCCGAGGAAGTGCTAACAGCAACGGGTTCCTCATCAAGAAAAAGATACAGCATGCGCACGGTTCGGTGGTAAAGCTAACTAATATTGCATATGACAGAATATGGCCTATACCTGGTTTTGCACGCAAAGATGAAAGCATGCTCAACAGCTCTTTATCACTTCTGCGTATCATGCGCTGGACACTGGATCTAGAGCAAACGTCACGAGACTTGAGACGTTTTTCATCCATGGCAAACGCTGGGGTAACAAAAGGGGATCCGGTGAAGTAGCGAAGGTCTAATGACAGCTCATATAGTGATGTATTCAAGAAAACTCATGTGATGTATATCAAAACGTAAAGTACGAAAAAATTGTGGTGATGTTAACACAGCTATTTATGATCACAAATCAAGAGCGGACGATGCACACAACGAGCTTCTACGCTAAGCGGTGTGTCACTGAAGATGTTACTTTGACTAATGACGAGACGTCTGCAGCACAATTGCTCCTCTCGGTGAACAAACAAAAACCAGATCACAAATCTATACATTTACCAACCTTTAACTGTGAATTTCACGACTGCCCGAATTTAGTTCCATATGGGACGTCTGGGCGTCCGATGGTGCCATCAGGGTAATGTTTACAATTTGATTTGTCCAACATTTCTGAGTAGCGTATCTCAAAGGTATTCAACTGGGGTTTTTTCGTCGTAGTTTCTATGTCGGGCAACTCCATACACATCCGGAAAAGCCGTATACGTTCCTTTCGTCTTATCAACAATCGCTGGTAGTGCACACCCGTCAACTTCATCCGGAAGCGATCAGCTCATGGTCGAAAGAATGCCGCGTCTACTTTCTATCCCAAAACAACCAGCCCAAATCCGTGTAGGTGCGGGTTACCACACAGTTCCTTTGGCGTAAGCACAAACGGGGACTGTCTCGTTGAGTCAGAGCATCGCTACAATGTGCCGGCGTATTGCTGATGCTTTATGTTATCAGGAAGCAAGCTCACGTACCTGCACTACTAATATCTTGCGTTAGCCCTCAGCAACTTAGGCTATGGCATAAAGGTTGCTTACGTCACCCACAGCTTTTCAACATTAGCTGCTTGTTAGTGGCACTAGCCGCTATGATTGAGAGCTCAGGAGATTCATTTCCCTATGGGGCTGCTAGATGTGCACTACTTATGGCACCCGAGAGGATGAAAGCCGCATAGTGATTTCCCGGACCGGTGAAAGTCTGCCTGAGTTGGAAACTTTTGCGGATCACCCTATTATATCAATTTTTGATTGCATCCATATCTTTACAGTAAGTACGCCGATTTCCTCAGCGTTAAAAGTGGAATCCAATAGCCTTCATTAACATGTGCGCATTCTTTGCATTTTATTCTCTACGTATCAGCATCATCGTTACAGCAAATGTAGTCTCCATTAGTTTGATCATTTAGAGATAGTGAAGAAAAGTAGGTCGATTAATTTCTTCATACTTGGTTGAAAGTAACTACGTGAACTTGCACATAGCACTTTGATTGACCACCTAATTGCTGATCGCTATTTTTTTTATTCTAGCCACAGTTATTGAATGTTACACAGTACACAGTAACATACTATTGGTATGCAAAAATACTGCAAAGCTTTCATAAATAAATGCACTACAGATGAGCTATATGGTAAAAGCAATGAATAAAGTGTAGCAGGCCTACCTCGGATATCGAAGCGATTCAACCAACCAAGCACGGTCAGATCTTTTTCACATGGCAAGTATCATGCCGTTATTAACCTCTGCGTGCTTTATTAAGCTAATTTTTTGTAAGATATTTTTTCAGCTTTGCTTATCACATATGTATTCACATTTATTGAAAGAGCCAATCAATCTTACGAACGTATAAAGCAGGTACATAAAAAATACGATTGCAAAAAGTAGAATATTAACCCATTTTCTAGTCATATGCTACAGTCGATCTGGACACTAAATGTGCGTTGCACGGACATACTGGGTAAAGTAGTACAATACATTATTTACGCTTTCACTTTCTAACCTTTTGTCGTCTTACCTCAGGCTCCTGTTACCAGCTACTGTGATTCTTGCGATTTCACTTCGCTGGCTACTCCAGTTGGTGGTATTTAATTAGTCAAAGTCGCAGATATACTGGCAACAGCATAAGCCAGTATGTTCAATGTACCCGTACATTTAAAACGCAGTGCTGCATTTAGGTGCCATTTCAAGGTACTTCACGATGATATAGCACAAAACAAATGAGTTTTGGATTTTGTTACTTAAAAGTCATAACTCGTAATGTATAGCACTGCATGTGCAATGGATTGCAAGTTAGACGACTCGGCACGGTACATCGCGTTTCACAATTAATTTTATCAAGCTGCAAGGATTAAGAACTCTAGTTTGTTTGCAAATAAGATGTGTAAAACATGGGAACCAAAGTACAATATAGGGAACTTTTGTGCTAACATCGACAATCAAGGAACAAATAACTAAATAAACCGTTTTCTACTTAATAACTTTGTCCAGCAAAGTTAGATGTATTAGCTTAACCAAAAGTTATGTTGGGATTGTCTTTGCCTTCCTGTAGCATTATCCGAATAGGTTTGATAATGGTAAAGAGGATCATTGACATTATCGGCTGATAGCCAGTAACAACACATCGAGTGTTAGCTGTAGAGCGCACAAATCGGATAAAAGTTGCATTGCAATGAAAATGACACGACACTAAAAGCATGATAGAAACCATTGATATTACGCCACAGGTTCTCGATTTTGTTTCTTCTAACTGACCAGTTGTATTTTACTAGGATCACGGATATGACGTGGAGAGTGGGCGATACATAAAATGTTTTATCATTAGCATTTTCACGGTTGTCAATTTCGAAGATTTTGATATGAGATACACTCATGAATGAATGTACCGAATGATTCAAGTAGTGCAAAGTAAATACTATTGTTGTGATGGTTGAAGTTTTTAACCGCTAATTACACAATAACGGGTTTTTTAGAGAACGGGACAATAGATGCAAGCATAAGAAAAGCCGTGCAAGTGAGTTGCGGAGTATTTACATTTTACATGGTAAAACTTTATTTTATACTAAAGTCTCTTAATATTTCCCGTGCACAGCATGCACGACTTGATTGAGAATTATTATGTTTGCTTTATAAACCTTTGCTTGCATGTGTATTCCGTATGCTTCAAACATATGTTGCGCGCAAGTGAGTACTAGTCAATTAGTTGGAAAACACACGGAATGCTTCGCTTCCTTAATATTCCACCGTACTTCATCAGTGGCATGACAGATTCGATACAGCTTTTGATAACATTAAGTCGTGTTAATTAAAGTTTAGAATTCAGAAAGAAGGTCCGATGTCATCTGCGTTGCCCTGAGTTCAGCACAAAATGCACAGCTAATTACTCGCCACTTAGTATGCATATAGCTCTTTTTTGTTTTGTATTGAATAAAAGAAATGTATGTCATCGTGGGCAATCAGCCCTTCGGAGGCCGGGGTAAGCGCAGCAATACGACGCGATCCCGAACTCCTGTGCAAGTAGGCATCCAACATCCACTTAAAACTTTCTTCAGTCTGAGAACTGACAGCCGTCTTCGGAAAACTCTTTCAGTCGTTTGCCACCCGAATAGACAGAGGAATCCCAGAACGAAATCGGAGCCACCAGACGAGCCGAACCTAGTTACTGGTAATGACAGTTACCAGTAAGACCCAACACGGATACCGAGTACAAAGAAGTGAAACGTTATCAAACCCAACGTGTATTGTACAAGTCAAGTCGAGACAAGCTTTACGCGCCCAGATAGATGCATTTTCCGCATTTTAAAATATCTACCACAAATGTGTTATAAAAATCATCAGAATGGGTAACAAGTGCACAGAAGTCACTTAATCAAACAGTCCCGCATCTTTGAGTAACGATCGCACATTGATTGAATGAATTATAGGTTTCTTCTTCCAGCTGACTAGGCCAACATTTGTTAAAACGTTTATTGATAGCTTAATGTTGGAAGTTTGTGAGTAGGGTAAAGTTTGTAGAAAGTAGAAGTCACGATTAAAATTCACGCACAATAATATGCCTCGACGGGGAGTTGAACCCCGGTCCACGAATTATTGATAGCTCATTTCAACTGGAAAAAAACAGCAAACCACGAGTTATATGCGGTGTCTCAGATACTTTTTCAAAGAATCGGTGGTGATGAGCGACCTCGGTGATCTTGAAATGGTTCAGCCAAAGAATTCATCAAAAGATTCAAATAAAATTGCTCCGTTTGCAGTAGATAGCGCGAAAAACGATGTTTTGGGGAGAGCGCTAACGGCCAATTTAAAGGCCCCGCCTTGTACGAGTTACAAAGAACTGAAAGTTAATTAGCGAACCAACAAGCGATGAACCGCAGAACTCATAGGAATTGGAAGTGAACCAGACGTGCAGTCAGTAAAACAAATGAACGATCGGAAGGTACAAGGGAGAATAAAGTCCAGTGTCATAAAATACTGAAAGTCTAGTTGTTTCAAGTTTCCTCCAGGCGTCTCCCCCTCGAAGGCTGATGGAGGGAAGCCATTGACAAATATCAGCTGGGAGAACAGTGTGAAGAATTGGGAATCGAGTATGGATAAAAGTTGCAGTCAGGTAGAAAGAGAACTCCAGGAGTGCGCTGGGTTCGGTATAGTTTCTCCCTTATTTGGGTATGGAATGTAGTACGTAATCGATGAATCATCGGGGCGGGCTGGTTGGACTGTAAAATACTGTGTTCCAGAAAGAGGCCCGACAGAACATTTCCTCCGCTGCGGCCCGACGATGCGCTTGGGAGGTGTCACTGCCCCCATCGCATTCGAATTCCGCGGTCAGAACGATCCTCGTCCCACGAAGAACCCCGGAAGTCGCCTTCTGGGAACCACTTCCAGAACTCGCGGATCAAATCAGTCGTTGTCGCACCGGTGTTAGGGAGGCGCGGTCGCTTGCAGCCAGGATTATGGGGTCGGAGGCTTTGTACACACGGGCCAGAAGATGCCGCAACTCGTCAGGGGACCTGAGTTCTGGGATGTCAAACTAGAAGAGGGTGGGACGTGGTCGGGATACGTGGTGTGGTGCCGTATGAATAATGAGGCAAGTATATGAAACGGAATGTGTACGCTTTTTTGCTTTTTTGTAAAGGGTTTTAGGTTCGTTATTTGCCGTTGTACAAAACGTTTTTGAATGAAACACACGCTTACCCTGAAAGGTGGGAAATACGCATATCGAGGAATATAGCAAAGATTAACAAAATCCGAAAGGCGGATCGGACGCTTGATCTGTCTACCGCGGCTGAGTTGGCGGATGGTCAAGGATAACAGTGAGGTCTAGGGTGCCTGAAGCTAAAGATGCAGCTGTGGGTAAGTTTACGCTTGCGGCTGTACCAAGTAAAATTGGGGACGGATCTTCGAAACGTGCCCCATTAAGACGATCGATGGGAACCGTTGTATGGTGACCATTCTAGTGTAAGGTACAAAGCTTAGGAGTTCGTTGGAGAACTCTGAAAGGGCTGGTTTAGGGAGGCTGAAGAGGTCGACGCACTGCGTATGTATGGACGAAGACGTGGGTGCACGTAGAGTCCACTGTGCAATTGCACGTCTTTGGTCTGCTCAAGCGGAGGGGTAAGGCGTAGCAAATGTATGCGTTAAGAAACCGGGGCTGCGAAGTTTGCCAGTGGCATACAAAATGGCGAGGTGGGAATGAACTCTTCTGGCAGCTTAAGCGTCCTGCCATGTACCAGGTCTGCTGGTACGCACTGCAAGTCAGCTTTGATGCTGATGCGGATACCTAGAAGTACTAACGGAATGTTTTCGCTTCAGGCAGGGTCAGAAGTGGCACAAAGAGATTAGTTTTGCTATCGATAAAAGAGTTTTCGGTCGGACGCTTCGCAGCAGGGTGATATGTCGTCGTGTGGATACGGCGGCATCCTAAGTAGTTGCAGAATGTATCGAATGGCGAAGGTTCGAAAGGCGTTTCGCGGTCGGTAGTGATGGTGAATGGGCATCCGTAGTGGGAAACCCAACGGCCCATAAACGCACGAATCACTGTTTTGGCCGTGCAGTCTGATACATCAATGGCTTCTGCCCATCTAACGAAACGGTTGACACATGTACGTATGTATACGGATTCGTGAGAAGGAGGTAAGTGTTCTATCAGGTCTACGCGTACTTGAGATAAACGCGAATCCGGCACAAAGAACGGGTCGATAGGACTACGGGTGTGTCGATGTACCTTGGAGCGCTGGCCATAAAGACAAGTTTGATCCCAGTTACCAACGTCTTTGTTTATGTTTGACTAAACGAAGCGCTCGGTGACCGGTTTTTAAGATGTCCCCATACCACGATAAGACATTGAGTGAAGGGTGTCGAAGACTCTACGTCAGAACGAGGCGGGCACGATGGGTACTGGACAACCTGCGGAAGTGTCACCAAGGATAGTTTCATCCGTAGTTTGGAGCGGAACGGGTTGCACATTCAGTGCAGTGGACTGCAAGTTGCGTTGGAGGTCCTCGTCTTGGATCTGAGCCAATGCCATGGCGGCGAGTTCGACAGTAGGTAAAGAGAAAAGTGTTAGGTTGACGCGAGAGAGAGCATCGGCGACGAGGTTGGTGACACCTGAGACATACCGTATGTCAGCAGTGAACTGCGTAACAAAGTCTAGGTATCTATTTGCCCGTGGTGAATATTTGTCAGATGAGCTGCAGGCGAAAATGCGAGACTTGTGGTCAGTGTAGACCGTGAAGACCCGACCTTCTAATGTGTGTCAGAAGTGACTAGCTAAGTAGATGGCAATCAGTTCTTTACTGAACGTGCTGTAGCGGGATTCCGCTGGTTGCAAACGTTTGGAGAAGAAACCGAATGGTTACCACTGTCCACCAACGTATTTCTGGAGAACGGCTCCTACCGCAACGTCTGAAGCGTCAGTTGTCAGAGAAAGAGGAGCAGACAATTCGGCGTGAGCGAGGAGAGCTATGTTGGAGATAGCATTCTTGAGCTCAGAGAAAGCCGTGTGTGCTGTGTTGGGGAAGCAAAGTTACGTTCGTTTCATCCAAGGGGGTCACCCAGAGGCTGCCTGAGTTAGGCGCACCGGGGGAGGAAGTGTCAATAGTAGTTGACTAGACTACAAAATCGACCTAGGTGTTTAACTGAAGTCGGAGCTGGGAAGTGCTTGATAGATTGCACCTTATCCGCAAGGACTTCGATACCAGATGATGAGATGAGATCGCCTAGGAGTTCTACCGAGGACTTGCCTAGTTCGCACTTAGTTGAATTGACAGTTACATCTTGTTGGGTCAGCTGCTGGAAGAGAGACTGAAGACGAGCTAGATGCTCTTCGTCGGATGAAGTGGCCACTAGAATGTCATCGAGGTAGGGGTAGGCGAAAACTACTCTACGGGTGACATCATGCATGAAGCGTTGAAAAGTCTGTGCGTTCTTGCGCAGTCCAAAAGACATTCGTAAAAATTCGAACAAACCGAAAAGAATACTGACAGCTGTTTCATAGGATCATAGGATTGTAGAGAGCAGAAGGAGAAATCCTTTGTCAGCTCCATCGCTTCCCGATCATTGTGTGGAGGCCGCGATTCATTGCTAAGCAGTATTCCACAATATAGGTCTTTTTCCTCAACAGGTATTTGGTGGTAGGCTCGAACAACATTGATTTGCTAAAGACCGTCTTACCTGTGAGGCATGTATTGAAGTCCTGCTTATGTGCGATGAGGTATCTGTCGGGGACCGTAAGTTTGTTTTAGGTCCCGGTAGTCACCGCAGGGACGCCAGTCTCCAGATTTCTTGGGGACCATCTGGAGTGGAGAGGACGAAGGGCTATCGGAAGGGCGGAATATTCCAAGTTCGAACACCGCCCTAACTAGCCTTAGTTTCTCCGGCGACGGTCGTCGCTGGTGTGAGGAGACGGGTGGGCCCTTGGTACCGATATAGTGAGTGACCTGACATACCACAGGCTGAGACTCAATCATTAGCTGAACGAGCTGCGGTACTGAGAGAATAGTTGGACATAGTCGGAGGAAGTCTGTGGGCAAACATAGACTGGGCTGCTAGCTGTAATGCCGGCTTTGGTGCCGGCGACCCTGTGCGTTCTTTCGGGGTCGACTATCCTCTGTTGTTTCGCATCGACCAAGTGGTCGCAATGTCTAAGGAAGTCTATGCAGATGATGGCAAATGGGAACGCGTCAGTAATGAATACCTAGCGAAAAGGGCTACGGAGACAAAAGTTAAGGTTTAAAGAACGCTGGCCGTAATTAGGGATTACTGTGCCGTTTGCGGTACGAAGACAGAGTAGCCGGCTGGGTCGCCTTACCAGGTGCAGTAGAACCCACGCTTACTTCAGCCCCAGTATCGACCAGGAACTCGGTTCCAGATTTGCAGTCCTGAGCATAAAGGAGGCGACTGCCTTCGGGATGGCTATTGAAGCTGGTCGCATTTGCATCATGGCCTGAGAGTTTCCCAGTTGAGTCTTATTGAAGGTGCGGGGTTTGATACAGCGCTTGGCTTGTACACCAAATCGGCGCTGGTACCAGCAGTACTAGTTACCGCCTGCAGAGTCGTTACCGTTAGGTGCTTTGCTACGTGGACGGCGTCCGTTATTGTTAGACCGGTTGCAGTTACGGCGCAAAGCAGCTAGTTCCGCCAAAATAGTCATACATTCATAGGAAGTATGGGCAGACTGGGTAGGGTTTGAACAACAAGGAACAGGTACGCTATTATGTGTGTTAGGTAACCGTAGCAAAGGGAAACTGACAAAGTTGACGTGGGGACGAAAACGATCAATTACGGCGTCAGATATTTGAGACGCGCCACCTAGCTATTGAAGTTAAGTCACGGTAAGGATACCTTGGGCTGTTTTTGGTAAACGCTGTAACCAGAGTTCGCGCAATAGTGGCTCGTCCATGGACGACGTACCGAGCATTTGGCGCATCTCGCTTAGTAGAGTTGAAGGTTTCTTGTCACCCATTGCAGACCTTGGAATAGCTGTTGAATACGCGTCCGCTCGGATGGTGTGCTTCTGCTAATGACAGCCTGCTTAAGACTGTCGTAGTGTTACTCCGAAATAGACTGTATTAAAAGATCCCTGAGTTGCAGAGTTACGCTGCTGGGCAGGCAAGCTAGTAGGTGGCTACACTTTGTTGAATTAGCGGGGATCTTATGGCGGGTGAACTCAGACACTAACAAGACAAACTAAAACCGTGGATCGCTGAGATTACACGGTTGGACAGGAAAAGTGACAACATTGAATGCAGGACCATGAACTTTAACGCCCATATCAGACATGCTAAAAGGATGCTAAATGATGAAAAAGGAAAAACCAAATAAATAGTACGACAAGGTTTGGTATCACAGGGTACTGGATACTAGATGGTTGCGATGGAGTTCGCAACCGGTGTCCCCAAGTATAGAGCCGAACTCAGTTAGTGGTAGTGACAATTACCGGTAAGACTAACCACGGATACTGAGTATACAATAGTGGAACGTTGCCAAACCCAAGGTGTATTGTATTAACTACAAAGAACTGCAACTCCATTAGGGAAACACGAAGCAATGGACCGCCGAACTCACAGGAAACGAAAGTGAACCAGACCTGCCATCAATAAAACAAATGGACGATCGGAAGATACAAATACGAATAAAATGCAATGTCACAAAATCCTGAAAGCGTAGCTGTTTCACGTTCACTACACACCTCCGTTCAAATACAGTAAAGCATCCGTAAATTAGCTACTCAAGGTACTGAATAGATGTGGTCAATAGAGAGAGGTAGTCAGTATACAAAGATCTGGATTTATAAGCCTCATGTGGTAAGTGTTCAAATAATGAAAAGAAAAATTGTCAACAGAAGCCGGTAAGAATATAGTAGTGGCCATATTCAATGGCTTTACTGCAGCGTTTAGTTGTGACGCCATATTGAACTGGAAAAATACTGTCGTTTGTTTACAAGTTCACTTCTTTATATGCCTCTGACAAAGTGTCATCTTCGTGGCTGTGTCGGTAGTCCAGTGAGCAGGTTAACCCATGCTAGAATCGGAAAGATAAGAGAAATCTCAAAGACTTAATACAGGTTTTGATCCAGGTTTCGGGACCAGTTCAGTCATGGCACATTTAAGCTATGAGAGTAGCAAGGTAGCTGATTCATCATATTAAAATTGCGACTACACGTGAAAACTGAGCATGAGACTGAAGATATCTGGGGCATCAGTTGCACAACTTTTCGATGCCAATAGGTACTGCACGTTGTTTCATCTAACAGTAATGTATTTGTACAGAAATGTGTTGCAAATAAGGTAAGCAGTCTAAGAAATACCATTGGACTTTGGCTCAGAGATATATACAACGTGTCCCGGTGCTTCAGACTCTAAAATGCTCCAACCTAACAGCAGACGGAATGGGGGCTGGTTCAAGAAACGTTTTTCGCCTACAAAATCACAGGAAGATTACCAATAATAGTGTTACCTCTATCAGCCAGCAAAACGTATATATGATCTGTAAACGCTGACGGTCGAGATATACATTCTAGGTATGGTGTCCAAATCAGTTTCAAAGTTTTACTCGAATAAGCTGCGGGACGATTTTACAGTGTTGCAGCATCATGGCCCTGCACAAGTAGTTTAAGGGTATCTAGAGTAAAACAGGTGAAACACCGCTAGAAAGGCCTACAAATAGCACTGTTCCACGTAACCCGGAACAAGTGATTAGATTCATGGAGAAATGTCAGTCGTCATCCAAGTGATGCTTGCACCTAATGTGGATACTAAGCGTATCGACTAAAATCTCGACAGTTCATCTGAAATGTTAACAACCTCGGACGCTATCCTTCCCTTCTCTACTGAAATGCCATCATCGCACCAAACAAATAAGGTGCGTTTATTACTGACAGCGGTAATCCAACTAAATTGAATTTCCTATAAATTAAAAGTAAAGGAAAGTCTAAGTGCAATGGCAGCTCGTTGGCTGTATCACATTCTTGTTTCAACAACCAAGGCACGCACAATCTAGAGAACCTAAAGCAATCCATGGCTTAATGCCGCCCACAGAGGATTTAAACAATCCGCGGATCGGAGTATTTAGAAGGCGTACAATTACAAAATACTTGGTTGCACCTAAAGTTTCCCATCGACCAGTTTCCTACAGCCACCACGACAAGCACTCTTCTTTGTCGAATAAGTCCCCTAACAATTATCGCTTTGCAACGCCTAGTTATTATTCCAGTGTCTTCAACAATCACTGAAGGAGTGCCGGAAACAGAAGGAAATCGACCAACAGGACATTGTTACCCCCACTTCGTCACCGTTCATTAAAATTCTCCTACGATATATATATATATATATATATATATAGTCTACAAATAGACAGAAAGTCCTCAGAAACCTTGGGCCTCAAAAGAAGGTACAAAAATAGTAAAAGAAACACAACACAACCCATTAAAGTCTTTGGTTGCGTCAGAGGGCGAGATACTACCCGGTTGCCTAAGCCGAAGTAGGGTGTTGACTTAGGGAACACCACCTCGAGCCTTTGGCTGAATAGTCTGCCCGCAAGGCAACGGATCTGATTCAGGGAATCGCGCCCATTTGGAGCCAGTGACTGATTGCTCACTTCATACGCCTTTCGCTTATTCCTTTGTCAAACAGGGGCCCAATGTTCCCCAGAATTACAGCATAACGTTGCTGGAATACAATGCTTCGCCAGGATGAAGCAAGGAGCAGTGACTTTATTTAGTGGAGAATCACGCCCGCCACGTCACAGTGTTGTTAAACGGACATATGTGTCTTTTTATAGGGAGAACGCTTGCTAGGCGAAAACCCACCACGTCTTGGAACACTGCGGCCGAACCGTTTGCTGGAACGGGAAAATCCCGAACCACCTAGCAGGCACCACGAGGAGGTTGTTCAGCAAGCAAGCTCCTACAGTCCATTCCAATAACCCTATCTAGCGGCGGCACACATGGTCTGGTAGCAGCTCCCACCTCAGATACATCCGGCGGAGGTCAGCAATTTTAATTTCCACTCCTCCTTCTCTTCCAACTTATCCAGATGACAGAGCTAGTCCAGGCACTAACCAATGACAGTCTAAACATGATGTGCCTTTACTCCCTTCGTGCCTATAGCTCTGTCGACCATCATATGTGACACGCTATCCATAGCTGCAAACTTACTAGTGGCTGACTCCACCCACTCGTACCACGCGTACCATACACGAACCCAAACACTCAAGTGATCATGCAACAGACAGCAGCAGTTCCCCAACACGTAGTATGTTTACGGCTACACCGCCTAATACCAGTTCAATAATCAACAAACTTCACTTTTTAAACACACTTACACAGTTCGATGACTCGCAGCCGATCCTCAGCACTGAAACATGGTGTTCCCCTGATAACTTTCACCCAACTCTGATGATTGCAGACCAACACCTACCTCGCAAAGATTGACGCACCCTTAAAAAGGTGATGGTATATCTTATACGTACAGAAAACTTGTATAGCGTTGCCCATCGTGACCCGGTAGCCAAAGGGGTAGTAGTGTGGGCTGCTATTCCAATGATCGTGGGTTCAAATTCTGCTGTCTCCACCTGATGAGATGAAATTACATCGAAACGCGTCGTGGCTGTGCAGTGTTTTCGGGTGGGCAATACCCAATTTCCATCTACTTTGTATAGCGGGACTTAAAATCACTCAAGTTGGAGAATGTCTCTGTGTCCATTTGGTTGTCCGACGCAGCTGCCTCTTCTTACACGCTGCTTGCCTGTAACTACAACCAGCCACATGCGTCCAACATGATACCTCAAACATCACTTCTACCCTTGACTTGGTAATGGGGTTGCCTTACAGACAGAATATAATTGCCGGTGCTTTCGGCTTATCACAAATCCATTGGTTATCTTGACCGCCACCATCTTTGCATGCACGTTTTCTTTAGTTTATTAGAATGAGGGCTGAACACAATGTTATCAGCCCAATCAGTTCGGTCATTGTATTGAACTTGCTATTCATAGCCATCCCGAGATTTAGTTCATTGAGTTGTAGAGAGCAGGAGGAGAATCCCTAGTCAGCCCCATCGATTCCGTATCATACTCGGTTTGACGCGTGTCTTTGCGTTACAACGTTCCTCGAGGGTTCGTCGCAATTGCCGTGACAACCTCAAGATTCCAGCATTCTCAGCGAATGTTTGTCTAACAGCCGCTTGAAACTTTCCTCGGACGGCGAGTCTGCAGATTCTTCCGGTAGGCCGTTCCAATCATTTACCACTCTAGTGGATGGGGCGACGTCTATGCGAATTCTGTGTCTTATTTAATTAAATACTTTCTCTGCGTGACCTTGTATGAAACAGTCAGTGTTGGGCCGGAAGAATTGTTATAACACACTTCCTAGTTCCCCTCGGTGGGTGCGCCTAATGTAGATGAGATGAACCCGGCGACGGTGGAGCTTGAGGGAGAACAGATTTAGCTGCTGGAGTCGAATGGGGTACGGGCGATCACGAAGCCCCAGAACAGCTTTCGACGCACGTCTCTGAACCTTTTCCAGCAGAGCGCATTCAAACTTTGAAAGCGGATAGCTAGCTGGTAGGCCGTATTCTACGACTGGTCGGACGTACGAAGTGAACAAAGGTCGGAAAATCTCAGGAGTCATTCGAGCGAATGATCTTCTTAAGGCACCCACCAGTCTCCTTCCAGTGGCCACCTTCTTCAACGAGCCCTGCATCCTTCTAAGGTTAAAAGACACGATTCCCCCGACATCTCTCTCGGGAGTGGTATTCCTGAGGAGAAACCCACCCATGTGGCATGCACCGGACGGTTCAGTGCTACCCATTGGGAGAAAAACGCATTTATCTCGGTTCACTGGCAACTCCCACTCGATGGACCATTCGTGTGGCTGGTCTAGAGCCCCTTGTAATCTCAGACAGTATCCGCTGCAGCTAATTTAAAATGATGCGATACGGTTTTCACATTAAAATGGGCAGTAAAATTGCCTCTACACAGCTGTGTGCAATTCAGCAAATAAAGTTGAAATACTTTCAGCAGTTAATCCACGTTGCTGACTGTAATGTATTATTCTTCTCCGCCAACGCATACACCGCTGCCGAGTAGGTTTATCAGTAGATCCATTACAATATAGCGCTCCTTGTTCCACAGCTTGATCTGACACCTCATGTCTCTAAAGATGCCAACGAACAATCTTGCAGACAGAATCTCAGAAAAAGATCTAAGATTATACTGCTTGACTTTATCACCAGAGTCAAACATTCGCACTTAAAGAGGCGAAAATTGAAGAACTGGTAGCTCTAAGACATCAGGTGTTATTCAGAAACTCGCCTGCAGGATTCGAGTTCTGTTATTATCTTGCGACGCCTCACATGCGATACTGGCTGTCTTTTTACAGTGTTCACGTCCGTAGACGACGCATCCTCAAATGCCAGTCAAGCCTGTCTGGGTATTGCTCCAAGCCCCCTGGTTGAATATATTATGATCGATTTGAGCCCTATGAACAGTTGGATGTGAACTGTCAGATTAGCAGGCCTGTTCAAAAATTCGAAGTCACGGGGGACAACTGGTGTCCGTTTGTCATGGCTGACTATGTCCCCACAAATTGTAGCGCTGAATGAGTGAAAGATGACTTCTATCACCAACTGAATGAGCTCTTTTGTTACTGAAAACGTGCGGGTACTGTGCAACTTGTCAGTGCTTTTAACATCTAACTTGGGAAGCTGTCCACTTATGAACTTCATCTGGGTAGCCAAAAGCGGTGTACTGATAACGGTGAGTGCTTGATAGACCTGTGTGAAGATGCACGTCCTTTACTCGGGAGCATAAACTACCGACACATCAATCACAGTGAACAATGAACCATGATTTAGCACGGGTAAAAAAGCATGTGCTTGACAAGTCCCGTAGGATGGTTGGAGTAAAAATTAAAATCTGAAGGATCATCGAATAAGTAAACCGTTATTTTAAGCGTCTCCCAATTAAAATACACTAATGCATAACGATTGCTTGACCTGGAAACGGGATGGGCACGCACAAAATAGTATAGAGAGCTGTTATAGTTCAGTAAATAGGTGTGAAATAAAATAGGAAACGACAACGCTCCTGTGTTGCTTCATTTGACAGATGTGGTATGTCAATCCAGTTTAGATACATCCAGGCTGCTCACATGGACACTTCTGCATGTATCCTCACCGCTACGTTGCGGAGACGGTCGCTAAGCACATGGATAGGTTTGCGTTATTTCGTTCTCCAAGTGAAATGGACTATATCAAGTAATGTAAGTTGGAAAGCGTTTCATCAAGGTGCTTTTTGAATAGCGGTAATGTAGACGCAAGGATAACATGAATCGGAAGGGCATTCTAGGCACGGGACACACAGAGAGAGAGAAAACGTTCCGCCGACAATCAAGCCGACTGTAGTGTGTAGGCAGTTTGAGCTGATGGTCTCTCAGGTTGGTATTTGGACTCAGCTGCAACAGATTACGACATGTGTGAGTTGGGTTCGTCAGTATTAAGTAGACCATGATTAGGTCTCGCTGGCGTCGATATTTACCATTGTACAACCTCAATGACTGCAGTCTGCGTTGGTAGGAGAGATGCAGCAATTCTCTAATGAGTTTGCTCGCTCTGCGTTATGGATCTTCAATTCATCTACGTCGAGCTTGCGCCAGGGACGCCAGGACTTGAGTGCATATTCCACATGAGACCTGAGGTAGGCGTCCAACATTTGCGGAAAGATTAATGGCTCAAGGTTCCCGAAAGCCCTCCGTAATAGTCCAAGATGTTGACTAGCTCTTTTTGGTGCCTTTTTAGCCTGTCTTGAGCAACAAACATCGTACTGCACGAAGTTGCGTCCAGCAGTTTCGGACCAGCTCTAGATGCAAACCGACTACATCACGTTCAGTTACCGTTGCAGAGATTGTGTGCAAAACTGTCGTTCGATTTGGAGCACAAGCATGCACTCCGCTCACGCACTTGTTGCGCCGGACTGGCCTGTACTCATGGCTCGCACCCATAAGGTCCCCGATTCGAATCCGCGTAGGGGCGGGCATCCTCGCGGTATTCTCAGCATACGCAAGATTGATGGTAGTTGCGCGGCAGTGAAGCGCCGTTACCGCTTACAGCTGGTGATTGATTTATTTATTTTTACGTGTTTGCGCTGACCTGCGGATACGTTTCGGCGGACGTCCTCAAAGGCGCTATAGGCACATTGACAGCAGCCGACTAACAAAGCCAGGGATTCTCAGTGTCAATTTACGTTGATATCCTGGCTTAATAATTGCTCATTTAGCGTATTTAAAGATCACTAGTCGCATATCTACCAGGCGTTGTTAGCAACAGACGTGTCCTCATGTGGCTACTTAAATTACTAACTTGGACGTAGACTCTACACAGCCTCTTAATAGTATAGATGCTCACCGACACTATTCGGCTGACAGCGAACACTATGGGAATCGCAATATCCTCAGTGCAGCACTGCGTCGTAGCATGTTGAGAAACCGCAAAGTCTGGTACTCTCACTGTGAATCGGAAGGGAAAACTGCCGTTGCTTTTATTTCGTCTGCTACGAGAGAAGCGCAGCTGGAGAAATGGTGTTAGCGAAAACATACGCGAGGAGAGTGGACAGCCGATCCACAGCATAGCAAAGCGCTTGAAGCGTTGGATTGAACAGTCTGAGAAGCTGTGTAAGTAGTCAGACTTGCTAGCTTCTCTATCGGTCATTGGATAGCACTGAATAAGTTGCGTTGGCTCGGGCACGTGCTACCTATGCCTGGTCACCACTTACCTAGGAGGGCCTTGTTCAGTCTACCAGGTGTAGGATGGCTCAAGGCTCGAGGTGGACAGAAGTTGACTTGGCAGCGGGAAATGAAGTCACTGAAGACCAAACTGGGTGCCGTTGGTCCGTCTCACCTTCCGGGCTGGAGTCCATGTGACTCGCCTTGTGCTTGGCTCGAGAGTTCACATGGCTCGCAACCGACACCAGTGGCGCGTCTGCCGCCGTCTCCTAATCGGATTGCCTGTTTGAAGTGTGTTTGATGCTTAGTTATCTGCGGGATAATGGCTGATTATGGCGCAGAGCAGTGAAAGCCGCAAGGAAGCTGTCTCGCGGATGCCGCCTTATCTTTGCACGATAGCCAGCTGTTCGTGACGGTATGTTGTCTACACAAAGTGTAGGCGCCTTGACCCTGAATGTTTGCTTAGGGCATTAAGGTTTTCAGGTAAGTCCTCTTTCTCTCCCTCTTATTATTCTTTAGTTCATAGGTTATCATGATTGTATGAAAGCGAAGCATCAGTTCAAATGGCTAATGTGCTGTTGTTCTTGTTGTTGTTGTCGTTGGTCATTGGATGCTTCCCTTCCCAGATCTTCCACTTGGTTCCGCCCTCACGCGCAGAGGTCGAACGTGAGATCAGACTAGAAACGGAATAAGACCGCATGAGAAATTGGACTTCCTACAGGCATCATTGAATTTAGGAGACCTGTTCTTGTGGATGACTTGCACAACATACCAGTGAACCAGTGGGAGTAGAAGATTGTCCCATCAGAGTGGAGGCGTCCCGTCATAGTATCAATATTCTAGACAGGCTCGAGTTCGGAATTATGTAATCATAGAACTATGAACCTGTTCTCAATTATCTCTAAGTTACTTGACTCTGTCGTCCACTATAGACTGACTGACGTCCATAGAAGCCAGATTCGTGAGGACCAAGCCGGATTTTATTGACGCCGCATCTGTTTTGATCAACTATTTACGTTACAGCATTTAGTAGAGCACCGACATATTTATTAGTGACCCATCGTAGTGTTATTGCTTGAAATAAAGAAGCATTCGATTCGGTTGATCGATGTGCACTTTGCGACTTTATACAAATAGAGCGGCATCAATGCATAAACAGTGTGTCTGTATCTTCGGCGCAATTCCGATACCTGATTGCGGACTTAAAATACTGGTTGGTTTGTATAGGGAGTTGTAAATAAAATGCTAAATTTGGCGCTATTCTAATTTTTGTCCATCTAAAATAGGTTCTACAAGCCCAGAAACTCAGTGACTGGTCACTAAAATGCTCGTTATCTCTGTCAATACGAGAAGCGCAAGGAGGAGACAGGAATCTACTAAAACCGCAGTAAACGTCCGGCTTATGTGTCATCTGTAAGCATGTTAAAGTCGAAATATTCATTATCTAAAAACAAGATAAATCTTGCATTTCGAGAAAGAAGGAAAAAGTAATCTAAAGATAGTTCACATAATGCTTCCGGTGAGGGTCTATGCCGACACTTTCGGGGTCGGATACCGGTCGTTTTGATGTTACTCTCAACGTCGTTAATGGAGAACAAGAATAACCGCGGCCCCAACACTGACCCCTGTGGAACAACGCAGTCCACATTAATTGGATCAGAAAATGCACCCCGAACTCGAACTTGAAGTCGCCGCTTTAAGAGGAAGTTTCCGATTCATCCAAGGACAGGGTTCCCAACTCCGTACGCTTGCAGCTTTTGGAGAAGGATGACTTGATCTATGCGGTCAAAGGCTTTAGAGGAGTCTGGGTAGGTGACATCAATGTTAATCCTACTGTCGGATATATCGGTCCAACTGTCACGGGTAATAAGTACATTGACACTACATGACCGTTGCTGCCGGAACCCGTGTTGCTCCGGTACTATGATGTTAGACCTACCAAAATAGCCCAGTAGAGCCTCAGCTGTGATCGATTCCATCACGTTTGATGGTTAAAAGTGCGTGCCCTACGTCGACGTTTCAATCGTCAGGCGGTTGAGTGCAATTTGGACGGCCTGTGGACTGTCACCCAGCTAGACGATATCATCATCGTAATCCAAATCGATCACCTGACTACTTAGGAGAAGTTCAACGCCAGTGTTCAACAAGTCATCTAGTGCATTTTTTGGGGCACCCCTAAGTGCAAAGTTGGACAGAAATGGGCAGACAGGGCATCCTTTCAAACCGTACTAGTGACAGCAAAGGAAGGCGAAAGCTTGCCCTAAGCCCTAATTCTACCAGAGGTCAGGCTATACAGAGCACGCAGTACGGAAACGAACTTCGCGGGAATGTCATTCCTCCCAGACAGTGCCACAATGCAGATTTGTCGACATAATCGAAGGCAGCACGGAGATCCAGGAACACAGCAATCGATGGCTTTTGATACACATTGCGGAGTTCGTGAATCTGGCAGAGTATGTAAACCTGATCGATGCAGCCGCGGCCAGGGTGGAACCCAGCCTGTTCTTCCCCCTGTAGCGATTCTCGCGTTGGGGATAGCCTGCGAAAAATTATGCTCTCAAAGACATTGGAAACGACGGGAACCAATCTTGTGCCTTTGGGATTGGAGCAGTTGATGCGCAGGCCAGTTTTGGGGATGGGGACGACTATCGACTTACTCCAGGACGACGGAACCTTGTCACACAGCCAGCCTTCTGGGAATAAGGCGGTGCATTATCAAAACAGCAAACACCCGCCATTTTTAAATAGAGCGGTAGGTACACCATCAGGGGCGGGTGGCTTATAATGCTTTAGGCAGCAGAGTTCCTGTCAAATCTCCTGGTGAGGATCAATGAGGACAGTCTACTGAGATGAAGCTGACGGTCGGGAAAACTGCGAGGCAAAGTGTTCAACTCCTCGTTTCCACCGTCGTTGAAGATTAGTGATTAGGGAGCCATCCTCTTCGCAAAATGTTTCGCTTACTCCTGATCGGAAGCCTTCGGTGACTCGGATGTGGTGGAACAATTTTTTGGTATTACCATAGATTAGCAAGTTCCATCTAGCCCGTTCACACCACCAGATCTCACTGTCATTTTGTAGACTGTTTTGGAAGGTTCGACCCAGGAAGCGGCGTTTCTCATTACAGCTGTTGTCGACTGTGCTCAAGTGGCTTTCGTCTATCAGGGTTTGTTTGCTGACCTTGAAGGATTTAGGCGTGCCGGCATCCACCATATGGATTTTGGCATTAAAATTGTTAAGCATTCCTAACTGGCGTTCGTTAAATGCGTCTGGCTATCGCATTAAGATGGAAGCTACCTAGATGCGTAGATGCCTGATAAGGTTGTCATTGACACGGTTGGAGCACGCCTACGGTAACGGCTTGGAATGCTGGTCAGTCGAACGGATTTGCGCTGACCTGATGGCGTTAGCTTACCCCGGGGTATGCGCTGGTGAGACGGAGATGGAGCTAGCGTGAGAGCGATCCTAGCCGCACGTATTCGGAGGAACGCTGAGACCTCGGAACGTACGCACACGAGAGGGGGGTTACGGTAGACGCGCACTTAGTGACCTAGACGCGAACGCTGCCCGGCTATCGACGCACACAAAATCACGTGACCCGACCGAGTCCCAACTACGGCGGAGGAAGAAAGACAGGTGGTCCTCTGCAGGCTCTTTTACGACCAACAAAGGGCGAATCACAGCCAATGCTTTGGGTCATTAAGTTAGGGAAAATTTCTACCACGACGGGGGTGGTAGTTTGTATAAGAACATTGTCAGCAGGTGCGCAGTTAGGCGGCTTTTCGGATTGGCTGAACGGTGCTACGATGTGGGGAGGAATTGGACCTCGCTTTTCCCAGCCATTACGCCGGAGTTACTGGCGCGTTTTTGCAGGTATTTTTGACGGGTCCGCACCAGTTTCTTGTCCCAGGGAGTATATTACATTAAACACCTACGGTAACGGTTTTATCCAATCACAATCCAGTAAATTGGTCGGCGCTCGAGGCGCAACATGAAGTATTTGACTGTTCGATCTACCTTGAAGTTGAATTGGCACCTGGCATTTTCCCTGCAGGTATTTCACCTCACTGGTATAGGTTTTGAAGACAGTGTCACTCAGTTCAAAATTAAATGATGATGACCATCGCGACGAGACTGGACCTTAACGTGGTGCGATGGTATGTCTGCCTCAGTGATCCATTAAGCAATGCTGGCTGGCGCTTTCTTGCACCTGCCGTTTAATGTGGACAAATGTCGCGTTGTTCATATCCGCCATCGACAAGTCCACGTCTACAAGCTTGGGGCACACGATCTGAAGACCACCACTCAGGAACGCGACTTGGATGTGCTGGTACAGGAAGACCTCGGGTGTTCCAAACAGTCAGATTCCGCTTCTAAAAGGAGCAACCAGCACGTTGGACTCCTGCGAAGAGCATTCGGAATTTTGGATCCATCCATCTTCTCTTTGATGCTGAATGCGTACGTGCGTCCTCACGTCGAATACGCAATCCAGGCCTGGCAACCCTGGCTAAAACGTGACCTTGCAGCGCTTGAGACCCCACAGCGTCGAGCAACGAAAATTGTCAAGGGCTTGCGCCACACTCCTTACCAGGAACGACTGGAGATACTCCGAGTGTTCAGCGGACGGTACCGGCGACTTCGTGGAGACCTCATACTAGTGTACCAGATATTGAGCGATCCCAGTCACGTATGCCGCCACCTCTTGAAGCTCAGCCCGAACACTAACCTTCGCGTTAACAGTTTAAAGCTGAGCCAACAGTACAGTCGTTTAGACTGTCGGAGAACCTATTTCTCCCTCCGGGTCTGCGGGCCCTGGAACGCCCTTCCAAACTCAGTTGTTTGTGCCCCCACATTAGATACGTTTAAAAAACGATTGGACGTCGCACTGAGCGCCCTGCGCTTTGTTTTATGAACGAAAACGCTTGTATATATTTAGGCTGACCAGCCTCTTTGGATTTATACCCCAAATTCACGGTCGTAAATCTGTGCGAACCGGTGAGTACTCCATTTTGATTTGCTACCATCACCAACGATAACAATTTCTTAGCCAGTTTTGCGTCGTACCACTTTATCCCCCTAAAACTGTTATACTTCTACCTTTTATCTCACTGACACTCCTTACTTCAACCACTTATGTGGTTTGCCAATTTGTTAGTATTTCTATTGCCAACCTGCGGGACTCGTTAAGTGTATGCTTTTTTACCCGTCCTATACCATTGTTCCATTGTTCATACCAGATTGGCCAATAGTTAGAGGCCAGACAAACTCTGTCTTCTGGTCCTCAAGGTTGGGCGTTGGAGTGAGGGTGGTTCCTTACTCCATAAAACGGGCTCTTTGAAGCCCAGTACCAAAACCCCGCTGCCTTGCTGCAAGATTTTTGAACCAAAGGCATTGTTTGAGAACCCTAATCGTTCTCCTGTCTAGGCCTGGGTAACCTGACAGTATTCTGCCCACGCAATACAAGCAACCTTTCTTCTAAAACTTTATTGATGCTCTGGCCGTCTCAGAGGATAATTAGCGGCGTCCTATCTGCTGCATCGAGCAGGGTGGATAGGGGTTTGGATGCTACTGCTCAGACATTCCCGTCTTCTTATCCCCCTCCTCGCGATTTTTCATCCTTATCGTCCCGCTCTGACTTTCATTTTAGCCCCCCATTTCCAATCCCCTAATTCTTGGCCCTCTCCACCTTCCTTCAATAGTCGCTTGTCTGCTAGTTTCAACTCACACAATTGCAGGGCGTCGCTTCAATCCAGTCGACAAGTCCATGTTCAACCAAGCGGACAAGGTATGTTCATCCATTTCCCTTTGGAGTCCTCGCGTCTCGCTAAGCCTGGCATACCTCCATATACGCACTACAGATTGGCCAACAGGTCCCACTTGCCCGCACACTAAAGAGCCTATCGATCGATATTTGCTGTTTCGCGAAAACCCGCCTGCAAGATTAGAGCTCCGTGCTTACCCTGCTATCCTCCACATGCGACACTGACAGCGCATTCTCATTTAGCCTGTCTGGTGATGATGCAGCTTCAAATGCAGGTCAAACTGACGTCGGCAATGTTTTGAGTCTCCGGGCTGAAGCTGCCCTGATCGATTGTATCCCAGTCAACAGTCGGATGTGCGCCGTTAGATTAGCTGGTTCGTTCCATGCTACGAAGTCGCGCGGGAACAAACGGTGCCTGTGTGTCATTGTGGCCTACGCCACTACAAACTGTAGCACTGATTCGGTAAAAGATGATTTCTATCAGCAACGTCACCATATTCTTTGTTATGGAAGAAACACGTGTACTGTTGTGTTGGCTGGCGATCTAAACGCCCAAGACAGAAAAGTGCTCTCTGATGAGCTTCATTTGGGCGACCAACATGATGTAGGCTCTCGTAATGCCAGTACCTCGGCCTTCTTCGCAGAGCTTTCGGGAAGTTTGACCCTTCAGTCTTTCCAAAATTGCTTAGTGCGTACGTGAGGCCGCACTTGGAATACGCTATTCAAGCGTGGCAACCCTGGCTCAAGCACCATCTCACTGCGCACGATACTGCACAACGTTGGGCAACGAAGAGCGTCACAGGTTTGACCAACCTCCCCTACGCACTCAGGCTGCAGACCCTCAAATATACAGTGGACGTTATCAGCGTCTAAGGGGCAATCTCATAATGGTTTACCAGATCCTGAGAAACCCCAACCACCCATGCCATTCCCTTCTAATACTCAGTCAAAACACCTCGCTAAGAGGTCACCAGTTTAAGTTAGTCACGCAGTACAGCCGCCTGGAATGTCGGCAAAACTATTTCTCCCTTCGAGTGGCACAGCCTTGGAACGCCCTCCCGGAACATGTAATTAATGCACCCACCCCAACCCTTTTCCAAAAACGCCTTTACGATACTCTGTCGCATTTACACTACGTGATATAGCCCATGACCACCAGATGCTGGCACTAATGCACAACAGACAGGGGATAGTGCCATAACCCTACTCGAGAATGAGTCACTCCAACCGCCTTGCACGAAATTTGATAAACACTGCTACTGTAGAAACTGGATTTCTGTATCCTGTCGACCCAAGATAGTTGCACACGAGTAAGCGTTGTCCTTGCTATCCTTTTTATTTTTTCTCGCCCATTATGTGATCAGTAACCACTCCTCTATTGCTTTGTGTGCGTACATTCTCATTTCAAACTCCCTTTCTACGACAGTGTAGTTACATCTGTAACCACCCGAACTGACGACTCCATTATCCCTTTGTTATCATTTGTTGTCACGCTAAACGCCCTACGGGACATGTCAAGCACCTGCTTTTTACCCGTTATAAATAATTGTTCATTGTTCATTGTAATGAAAACGATGAGCGATTGCTACAGCTGTGTGAAGATGCTTGTCTCTTTCTCGCGAGCACAAACTTTCAACACAGCACCCACAGAAGCTTGACTTGGCACCCACCAACCTCGTACCAGCCAAGGAAGCAAATGATCACATCGCGAGCAGTTACCGCTGCAAAGGTTGTGCCCAAAGCTGTCGCTCGATTTGGAGCACGAGCGTGGACTCTGACCACGCACTTGTTTGCGCCGACCTCCGGGTGCGTTTCGGTGGACGTCCGCAACGTCCATGTGAACGGCTTGACATCAACCAGCTGGCAATGCAGGTGTTCTGAAAGTGTATCAAAGCACAACATCCGGGCTGAGTAAGCGTTCACTGAACACCATTGAAGGTTATTGGAAGCATATTCGTCAAAAGTTACTATCAGCAGCCATGTCTTTATGTGGGAAATCAAATTGGCAAACCGGACATTGGGTCTCTACACAGTCTCTGGAACTTATGAATGCTCGCCGATGTATTCCGGCTGGAATCGAATACAATGAGGCTCATAAAAGTCTCAGGGCAAAACTGCTTGCTAGCCTGAATAAAGACCGCGAAACCTGGTGGCTTCATCGTGCCTCGGAGATGGAAACAGCCGCTACCCTTGGCAATCATCCTAAGTTATTCCATGTGATACGGGAAATAGGCAGCAGGAGACCTGATATTAGCGAAACCATACGAAACGAGAGTTGAGAGCCGATCCACAGCCTGTCAAAACGCTTGGAGATTTGGGCCGAACACTTTGCAAGGCAATTTAACCCACCTGAGTTATCGGTTTCTTTGTCGGGCATTGAGCGCCCTTCTCCCTGGGCCGTCTCCTTCGATCCACCGTCACGCGCAGAAGTCGAACGTGAGATCAGGCTGTTGAAATTGCATAAGGCCGCAGGGGCAGATAGAATTCCCCCATCCCTCTTCAAATTTTGGGGACCTGCTCTAATCGATGATTTATACCAATTGCTAGTGAAACTTTGGGAGCAGGAGACCTTTCCGACAGACTGGAGCCGCTCCGTCATTGTCAGAATTTTCAGAGGAGGCACCCGTTCCTAATGCGGCAATCTTAAAGCTATCAGTCTGATCTCAGTTGCCTTTAAATTGCTTGCATCTGTCATTCCCTACAGACGGACTGGCACCCGTAAAAGCCAGATTCGTGAGGAGCAAGCCGGGTTTCGTCGAGGTCGGGGCTGCGTCTACCACATCTTCACCTTGCTTCAATTGTTGGAGCACCACCATTTTTATTGGTGACCCACCGTTGTCGTGTTTCTTGGTACAAATGGTGCTTTTGACTCAATCGATCGATGTGCCCTTTGGGACTGTCTACTGAGGTATGTTGTGCCTGCTAAATACACAAAGACTATCATAGCGCTGTACGCGCATAGTTCAGGCAAACTGTTACCCACTGTCGTCACCCATCAGTATCACCAGTGGTGTGAGAACGTTACATGCTGCCACCTTTCCTGTTTAACTTCCCAGTTGACGAAGTCATGAAATCAGCATTCGCTGGACACGACCTAGAAGGGGTGGAGCTACTTCCTGGTGAGCGACTTCTTGCATTGGAGTAGGCGGACGATATTGCCCATTATCTTTGCCAGGTTCCAAACATGACAAGCAGCAATGAACCGAGTAGCGCTGGCTGTTTATCGGTTTGGGCTATGCTTTGCTCCAACGAGATGCAAAGTATTTCTCAAAGATTGGCAGGGACCCATCTCAGCGCTAACGCTTTGTGGTGATCTACTAAAATTCATTCAGGAATTCAACCACCTGGGCAGCTATATTAGCGCCCGTGGGATCGAAGATAAGGTTACGAACAGTATAGCAAAAGCTCGAGGTGCTTTTGCCAATCACCGCCACCTGTGGCGCAGACACGACATTACACTCGCCCTGAAGGGCAGAGTTTATAACACAGCCGTCCCTTCAACTCTCCTATACGGTTATGAAACCTGGCCCATCAGGTCGACCGACATAAAGAGGCTCGTCACATTCGATCATCGCTGCCTTCGCAGGTTATCTCATGTCTGGTGGGAACACCGCGTGAGCAATGAGTGTGTTCGACGTCGCGTATTTTGTGCAGGAAGAGCGAGTGAACCGCTCAGCACCATTATACCACGCGCCAGGCTCCGATGACCTGGCCACGTGTTGCGCATGCCAGCACACCGACTCCCGCGAAGTGCATTGTTTGCGCGTTGTGGGTGCGGTTGGAAGAGGAGGAGGGGAGGCCAAGTGATGACTTGGTCGAGAGAAATGAAAACCCTCACTTCGAAGTTGGCGTCGGTTGGTGCATCCCGACTGCCTGGCTGGGGTCCGAAGGACGATGAACACGTTTGGTTGGACACACTTGTTGATATGGCGAAGAGCCGGCCTCAATGGCGTTTGTTTTGTGAGTTCCTTTGTCCATCCCTCTCCTGCTTAGCATCCACCTCTGACCACGATCTCACTCGTTAGTCATAATATAATTTTTGGGGGGCACGATAGCCAGCTGTTAGCACCAATAAAAAGAATAATAGGTATATTTCTCTTGATGAGGGAAACTGTGTCTATAGCGGCCCAGATCAATTTGTACATAAGAATCCATGCTCTTGCTTGGGTGACATGCATAGTTGGAGTATTGGGATATGGGTTTCATGTATTAACATTCTAGCGGATCGTTGAGGCCAAAGCCTAGTTATGAGAACCTTGGTGTTTATATGTTTTTGGAATAGCTCATCGAGGGCTTTTTCCCATCTGATTGCAGAGCTTAGAGTAGTTGGATCAAGGTAATTGGCGAGTCTGCTTCTAAATGCCGCCACATTGTCACATGACCTGAGTGTTATTGGTAGTTTATTCCACAGATAGCTGTAGCTGACTAGGAAGAAATTAGAGCGGACGTTCATTCTAGCCTTCGGTATATTCAATGTAAAATCTTTGTTGCGAAGCGCTCGAGTTGAGCAATGTTCTAAATTGAGTGTAGGCAGGTTGGAATAGGTCTTTTTGTGTAACAGGTTGAAAAGCAGCGATAAGTTGTGCTTCAATCGTCAAATCCAAAGTGGTTCGAGATGAAGTTCATTGCAACCTTCTCGATAACTTATAGCAAAGTGCTTACCAATCAGATGTTTAGTAAATGACCTCTGCAGGTTCTCCACAGCAATGCTGTCACTGTTTCTCATATTACCGTACATTATGCTGCGGTATTCGAGGATGGGGCGAGTAAGTAGCCTGAGAACTTCAACTATAGCACGAGCCTTTCGTATTTTGTTTGATATATTGAACATAGACTGTCTGGCACGTGCTACATGGTGTTGGGCCTGTTCGGAGAAATTTAAGGTAGACGAGTGCTTAATTTCAAGATCTCGCGTGGACAACTGTGTAGGGGCGCGTTCATTGTTTACTGTGACCGATCCTTCGGGGATACAGCAGCCGTAAGACATGATGCTTGATTTTTTAGCCGAGAGGTTCATCACCCATGTGCAGCACCATGACTCAAGGGAATGTAAATCATCTTGAGTGAGCAGTAATGTCCCGTGAAGCTCGTCACGCCGATACTTTAGACTAGTTTGATATCGTCAGCAAATGAAAATGATGTACCATATTTTACAGATGTGGTGATGTCATTGAAGTAGAGCAAAAACAGTAATGGACTGAGCACGCCCCTTTGAATGACTCCACTGGTGATTGAGTGTGCGGATGAGCGATAATCACCTAAAGAGACTGCCTGGGGACGATCACTCAGGTATGACGATAGCCAACCTAGTATTGGGACCGGGATCCCAAAGTTCTCAAAGTTTTGTAGCAGTCGCTTGTGCGGTACTCGGTCGAACGCTTGGTGTATGTCAAGAAACAAAATCACTACTGCATAGCCGGAATCGATTGATTCTGAAATATCATTAAGATAATGCAGATGGCAGGTGGTGCACGATCGCTTACTGAGAAAACCATGCTGCGAATTATTGCTCAGGCGAATAAAATCAACAAGGTTCATCATCGCCATTCTGACCAGCTTTTCAACTAGCCGAGCGTTTATCGAACTGTGGTGGATTGATCTGCAGTTATCAATCGTTTGTTTAGGACCTCCTTCATGCCGTGGCATAATAAATGACGTTTTCTATTGGACTAGAAAGTGGCCAGATCCCAGCGATAGAGTGCACATGCTCATCAGGAGCAATGGTATATGAGGCCCTCCTAGTTTAACGGTGGTTGGTGAAATGTCATCAGATCCCAGCTTGGAAGATGGTCTGATTAATTTGAAAATTTGGTGGATAGCGTTGAGTGAGATATCGACTCTGCTTAATAGGTTTGTTTCTGTGAGCTCTGTGCGCACAGGCACCGGGTAGGCTTCGTGACTCATGCTAGTGGCAACAAAGTCACTGAATGCTTCACAGATTTCAGCTGGGTCATGGAGTAAGTGACCCTCACCAGCAACAGTTTTGGCAATCAGAGGAGAGCGGTCACTGGTTCTACGATGCAGTATTTTGACAACCTCCCAAGCTTTGCAGCTTGTCCGTAGGGCTGTATGTTCTTCAATTTTTCGTCGTGTTAATTGTGCGTGGTTGACTCTGGTGGCAAATGCATGCATTTGTAAGACAAGTGAAAAGTCATGGGTCCTTCTGTATCTTGCAGCTAACCTTCTTGTTTTCTTGCTGATTAATTGCTCTACGGAATCTTTGGAGACTTTTGGGGGGCATGGATACATTGTGGAGCAAGGAGGGCTATAGCATGATGGATTTGTTTATAGAACTGCTCCACAGTGGTGTACATACTGGTAGAGAGGAGAAATACATCCCAGTCGGAGGAATGAATGAACTGCTGAAATTATTCCTAGTTTATCTGGCGTTGTAGCGACGAGGTTAGTGACCATTTTAATTTGGAAGCTGAGTCGGATCATGTTATGGTCGCTGTCAGAGAGATTGTTTAAGATCTCGGTCTGTGGATTGGGTATCCTTAATGTGAATATTAAGTCCAATACATTGGCGGACCTAGTTAGACGTAATCCATTGTGTCAAGCCCTCAGCTCTGATGGAAGAAAGAAAAGTGGCGTGCTTGATAGACGTTGCGTGGGATGACCAGATTATTTTCGGTAGGTTGAAATCGCCAGCAATAATCTTATGGCTGCGGGACAACTCTGATGCGAAATCAAACGCAGAAGTGATGTTAGTGATACTTACGTTAAACGCATTCGAGCAGTGTGTAAGATGAGACACCCGCGGCTGACAACCAAATAGATTCAGGGATATTTCCTAATTGTGAGTGGTCTATGGGTTTAGCTGTAACTGTTTTGCGTAGGTATATAAAACACCCTCCACCTTTTCTGTCGCAGCGATCTTTTCGAAATGGGTACTAGTTTGGAATCATCAGAGTAAAGTCAAGTGTATCTGAAAAACACCATGTTTCAATGACGAGGATTGCTTGTGGGTCATTAAACTATGCAAGCGTGTTTATAAAATGAAGTTTGTTACTTATAGATCTGACATTAATCAGAATCACTGAAAATGTACTAAGTATTGGGGAATTATCGCTGTTCGTTGTGTGATCTTCTGAATCTTTGCGTTCGAGCATGGTGCACATGGTAGGTAAGTTTGAGTATGGTGGGCCAGAGTTAGCCATTAGAACGTTTGTTGATAAGGGTAGCATGTCATGTGTGGATATCGAGATAGCTGGGGGCACGACGGGAACCCAGGCATCATGCTTAGGTTGTCGTTGGTTTGACAATGGACTAGCTTTGTCATCTGGACAAATTGGAGGAAGAGTGAGATCAAGGTGTTGACCTCCGCCGGATGTATCTGAAATGGGAATGACTGCGAGTCCATTCCAGTCGCCGCTAAAACATGGTTGTTGGAAGAAGCCGCTTGAGAGGTTGAAGGAACATGAAACGAAGCAGGTGGTAACGTAGTCTTACTGACCGATGTCCTTCCATTGTCTGTGCACCCAGTGATTGTTGTGGAGTGTAGGACGATAATTAGGCGCAGACACGAAACAGTTGTTATTGGTCTTATTCAACATGGAAGGTTCTTTGTCTGGTGCTTGTAGGAGGTTGATCGACAGATAATTTTAGGTGTCACCGAGCAGTTAGCATCAATATGTTTTTAAAGACACAGATCCCTGCATTGCAGAAGTCGTCCTTGGGAGACAGTGGACTATGAATTACATTAGCTTGTCTATTCTTGGACGTCACTTGTTGGTTTAAACCGGGTTGTGATATATTCAACGAGCTGTCATTACTCCACTTTTTCAAGCACTTAGACTTTCCTTTAATCCTTGTTCATGAGGAGTCCCACATAATGGGACTGTTGTTGTCAGGAATAGGAAAACCCGTTCTTTGTGTAGTGGGTGTTTCAGTAGAGCAAGGAAAGACGGCTTTGGAGCTAGTTGACGTCGTTAGATTATCGATGTCTAACTCAAAGCATCTAGTAGCCACCTTAGATGCACTCGTCTTTTGGCCATTTGGCTGAGATTTCTCGAAGAGCCTAGTTATTTTTTCCGGTGTTCGCGGCACAGTGCCAAGTTCAAACCTTTGTAGGGTGTCCTATCTTGTTTGCTCAAAATGCCGTTTAATTGGGTCAACTGACATATGAAGGGTCCACAATGGAGGAATCGCTGCGCTACTTCCTCGCTCAAAAGTCTGAAAATGATTGGACAACAATGTTTCGGTGTCTTATTTTTTAAACGTTGGCATTTGAAGTCAACATTAGACATGTTACAAGCTTTCAGTATCGTTAGTTTTACTTTATCCAGACTCAGCCTGTCCGGAACATTAAAACCAAGCACAATTTTTGCTCTACATATTCGTTCGTGCACTTCAGAGGCAACAGAGACAATTAACCGCCTTGCTTTTCCCATTAGAACAGGATCAGTCTTCTCCAATGGATTATTGATGTAGTCAAGCGTAATCAGGTGATATTTGAGGGGTTCAAAGAGCGCCAGCGTATTTCTCATCTCATTAAGTTGTGATTCGAAAGAAAGCTCAATAGTTCAATAGTGTATGGTGGGATAAAAAGCAATAACTTTACAAGACCCACAGGATGGCAAATGGAAGAAAACAAAAGTTTCAAGTGTGACACAAAAATATCAGTAAGTTAGACACTGCAGTTTGTCATACCGTTATATAATGTGTATCATGTAAGTGCAAGTCCAATAGTCTTTCGAATGTCTCGATGTTTGCTGCGTTCACCACATGCGATGGCAGTGCGTTCCAGTGCGGACAGACACTAAGAGAGTAAAAAAAACTTTCTACAATCTAAACGGGAATATTGAGTCACAAGTTTTAGTGCATGGCCTCGGCATCGTTGTCGGCAGATAATGTTAACAGCGACTTACATGGATGGTCCTCTTCTCTTAGTATCCGGTAAGTGAGGATCAGATCACCGCGAAGTCGTCGGTATTCTAAGGAGTACAGACCGATTGAACGAAGGCGCAGTTCATAACTAAGGCCCGATAGACCACGTGTTGCCTTAGTGGCTCTTCTTTGTGGTTGCTCCAGGAGACGAATGTCCCGTTTTAACCACGGACGCCATGCCTGCACCGCATACTCGAGGTGGGGACGAATGTAGGCGTTAATCAATAATAGAACGAGTTGCCGCTCGAAGGTACCGAGCGCTCGCCTCAAAAGCCTCAAGTTTAAGTTCGCTATGTTAGCTGCCTTTGAACATTGGAGCGAATTACCCAGACCTTCTTGCACGATGACCCCTAAGTCTTTTTCGTTGCTCACCTGTTTTATAACGCGCTGCCCCAGGTGATATGTGTTGCTGCAGTTACTGCGCAGTGACAACAGGTGACACTTTATCACTAAGTTCTGCGATGAGTATAGTTTTAGCTGAGGCACAGGTTCGCTTTTCTTTTGGGGCCTCGCATTTTATTCGCTTTGCTGGTGGCGTAGAAAGTACGTTACGCTTAGCTTGCTGAATATGGCGAGACTTCAGTGGGGCTATTGCAATCTAAGCTTGTTGAGGTTCAGACTCAAGCACCAAGGTAATATATTTGATGCAACAAAAACCAACCTTGTATGATTTCTCGCAGTTGGAGTTTGCTAAGTGGGTTAGATTCCACGGCGACGTTTATCCATAATAGCCACAATTCAACGAACTTGTCCAGACGTGCAACAAATCCAAGATGGCGGACGCAAACGGCAGTTGGGCTCAACAACGCGAAGTCGAAATTCGCCGGAGAACATCCACCAAATTCACTGATTGAAGAATACACCAAAAGTACGGAACGATGCCCATCCTTTACTGGGGACTCTGCGGGCGTGCCACTGTTATTTTCTTCTTCTTTTCATTTGTATTGCAGCACAATAGCTGAGGTGTTTTTCACCTGCAGCCAACGTGTTTACTGATGATGATGATGATGATGAAGGTGCGTTTTTGTCTATCAGTGTTACTGCTGGACCGGCGTCTACTTCAAATAAAACAGATTAATCAATGGTAAGGATCGCGATCATGCCGTGAGATGCTGTAGTCAAGTTTGAACAGCTTGCAACCCCTTGACGAAACTCTGTCACATCAACACTATGTGCTATAGCCCATGACCACAAGATGCTGGCACTAATGCACAACAGACAGTGGATAGTGCCATAACCCTACTCGAGAACGAGTCACTCCAAACCCCTAGCACAAAATTTGATAAACGCTACTACTGTAGAAACTGGATTTCTGTATCCTGTCGACCCAAGATAGTTGCACACGAGTAAGCGTTGTCCTTGCTATCCTTTTTATTTTTTCTCGCCCATTATGTGATCAGTAACCACTCCCCTATTGCTTTGTGTGCGTACATTCTCATTTCAAACTCCCTTTCTACGACAGTGTAGTTACATCTGTAATCACCCGAACTGACGACTCCATTATCCCTTTGTTATCATTTGTTGTCACGCTAAACGCCCTACGGGACATGTCAAGCACCTGCTTTTTTACCCGTTATAAATCATTGCTCATTACTCACATGATTCATACAGGTTAACTGGGAATCACGACCATCTCCTCCGTGTTTGTTCGTTGATTAAACCGAAGCTTGTGACGGTGGGGAACGGCACACATGAGCCAGAATTCAAAATTTATTTCACTTCTTACCTTTTGTACGTGCGTAAAAACACTGGTTAAAAATGTGTGTTACTCACCGCACTGGTAGCAGAAGAACTTCCGTGTCATATTTTCAGAAAGTCTCCGAGCTGGCTTGTTCCTACTTCTCTAGGTTTGAGGGGATTAAATGTGAGCAACTGAGTTTTAAGATGTTCTCTATGTTGAACCAGTTTACAGGCTGTTTCCCGCTTAAGGGTTTCTTTCTCATTTGGATACTAGATTTTCTCTTGATCCATCAACTATACTTTCTACCATCAGACACTGAATCTTCAGGACCTCTCCAAAACTCGTCGAAGGAAGTACGTTGTAATGGCACTTTGGGCTTACTTGTTGTATGCGTACAATAGAATCGTTTACACTTTCTCCATCATGCTAACGTAAGTAAAAAATCGGTATCAAGCAGAAAGAAGGCTTTGTTAAATTCCTGCTATTTTTGAAACAGTTAGATCACCCGTGAAATACTGCTTTTAATCCAGTAACTTCGTAGTATTGAAATGTCTGTCCTTTGGAACCAAGTGTTTAGCGAAACAACATTGTGCAGTGGGTATCTGATAGTATAATGCAGAGATTTAACACAGGAAGAAGAATCAGTTGGTGTTGGAAATACGTGGTAAATTGAATCCATAGCTGTAAGGAGGGCTTTTCTGACATCGGCCGGGGAAATGAGAGACCAACAAGTGGGTTCATATTAGCATTTTCCTTCTTTTACGTTCCGACTGTGTAGCCTGCTTAAAGATGGGAAAACACAGGCACCGGATGGTCCACATCAGATCTGGATTCTAGCACTTGCATCGAAACAAGTGAGAACAGACGGAAGCAACAAAATAATCAGAAACAAATGCCGGGGTCTCGCTATTGGTCGATGCAGTCAGCGATGCGATGCGGTCATGTTAGCGAGATATGGAATGGCTCATACGCAGCAGACGTATCCGTAACAATGTTCACACATTTTGCTCATGGAGCTTCATGCCTTATGGCATTCCGTAAGAAGCTGGCGTCCGTTCAATTTGCCTGTCGTCACTGCAGTTTGTCACCAACGGTGGTCGTTTTTCCTCGGACTATACCACATTTTTTCTCGATAGATTTTGTCTTGATAAGTCTGAGATTTGACCTACATAACTAACTTATCTGCAACTGGAATCCTGCGGTTCCCCACCCCCAGGACCGCGACCAGTTCATTTTGCTCTGCTGACGTAACATCCAGTATTACACATTTCACCGTAAGCGTTTGAATAATCCTTACGTTGGAGATATCTGAACATACGCCAGGGAACCAAAAACTAGCTGCCGGTACGCTGCTGTTTCCGGTAAGTGTTATGCTCACGTTTGTTCCATCATAGCAATTAGTACAGAGTACGTGATTCCTGAGATGAATTCTATTGCCCGCTTCTCTGACCTCCGAATGACTCTGAGCTTGTTGCTGACAAACTTCTCCGATTCATGGCTCAATGATTCGTATGTGATTTCAGGTTAGTGGCGTCAGTGGCAACTGCTACTGCCGCCCCGTGGCGGCGATAAAATTTTCGCCCTTATATTGTGGACAGAATAGGTGCGTGAAGGCCACATAATGCGCTCAGGGTAAAGTGAACATTAGTTTTCGATGAAGCGGTTGCTCCTTTTTGACACTGGGACGAGTAAGAGAATTGTTTGGATAAACATTTGCACGTTTATGACACATGGCGCAAATCTGTTGTTGGTCATACAGAACAACATTAAATGGTTCAACTCTCAGCTTAACCGGAATATTTTGTTCTTTATATTGAGTATCGACCTCTAGACGGTACTAAAATTGCCGCCCCCGTGTCACAAGCCGCCCTCGACGGACCGCCCCTCTGCCCCCCTATGCTACACCAATGTTTCAGGTCATGCTGGACAAACAGTTTGAAATGCGGCGAGAACTGCCGTTACGTTGGCAGATTTGATGTTAATTCGTCATCTGACGCACAGGTAGACAAATTCACACAGGCTTTGTACGGTAGGACACACGAATAAACGAGATGGTAAATATGAGACAACAAAATAGCCTGTAAGTACGGTGTATAGTGGTGTACAGTAAGTAATATCTCCTCTGGTAGCCGTAAAAACTCTGTCGAAGGATATAGCAAGGTCATCAAAATAGTTAGAAGAAAGCAAGGTTGCATGCAAGGTAAGGAATAAATTGCGGAAGACGTCGTTTGTGGTGTATCAGCGTATCTTTGGACTTAATGCGAAAAGACGGAGCTCGACTATCCGGTTCGATTGCTAGTAGTTCAGAAGATGATCAGTCCAAGTTAACACAGAGCGCAAACTTATAGGACCGGTACTGTGAGAGAAACAAGCCATAACCGCTACCTGGCGGTTGTGTTGGTCATGTGGGCGCTCTATGTGGCCACAAGCAATATCACAGACAGCCCATCTCGCAAGGGCTCGTATGAGCCATGCCTAAAAGCATGGTTCCTTAAGTCTCCTTGACTGGCCGTGGCTCAAGGCATCACAAGTCTGCCTTGTAATCCGAGGGCACGGGTTCGACCTTGTGCAGTATCCTTAGCCCACGCGTGACTGTTGGTGGTTGCGAAGCAATGTAGCCTCGATACTGCCTACCGGCGTACTGCCGAAACCTTTTTGCCTAGTCTGTCACTAATCTCACTAATGGTTCAACATACTCCTGGCTCCCATGAATAGCGTAGTGCGCTTAGTCAGCTCTAATTTTCTCTTCTGCGCTACTTGATCATCTGATAAGTCTGAACCAACTATGTGCCTGATCACTATAGGATGACGACGCCATAGATTAATTGTAGTGGACTTAGGACGGCAGCCAGTTAGACAAGGTTAAAGGCGAAATTTTGAGCACACCTTGTCAGACCAACTACAAGCATGGGCTTGGAAGCATGTATTGCAGCGCGTATCCTATGAAAATAATCTAAGAGTAATTGGGGAGAGAACATTTGATTACTCGAGACAGTTAAGAAAGAATAGCCAAGACACATTTGGCTACCTATGAAGGATATTCAACTAACTTCAGTAATCAGCCTTCAAAAACTTAGAACACATGTTCAAATTAATCGTTAGTTTAAGGCATCGAAGAAAATCAAAAAGGTCCTTGAGTCCATTCGGTAAAGGAGGAAGATGGAAGATCGAAGTTAGCTGCACCCTAATTAACGCAGTACGTTGCACGCATTACAAACCTTCTATAGCCAGAGACGAAGATTATGTGGCGACCATACGTCAGGATATATCATGCGGAGATAATCAGAAAACAGGTGAAACCATCTGTAAACATGCTATGCAACCCAAACTTTGGTTGCTATGAGCTGGAATCCGCAAACATTTACCCACTTTTATGTTTGCCGCAGCTACCTCTCTGAAGGCATTTACTGGCTGTAATGAGAGTAGGCAGTCTGTGTGACGGGACGAATTCACGGGAAAAACCCGGAAAACCAAGTGGAAGCAGACCGAGCATAGCCGGTATTTGGGCGCACCGCATTTATCTGGCTGTCAACCTGAGTCCACTGATGGGTCGATATTTAGTTGTTTTAACGTGATTTAGTTGCTTGAATCAAAGGAGTAATCTCTTTGGTCGAACAGCTTCGTTAAGAATGATTTCCGTCTAGCTGTAAAAAGCCAAGACGATTTATAAGCCAAATAGGTCATTTTTGTTACGTTCTTTTGCTGAATATGTGTCCATCCCTGAATCCGGAATCCCATGCCTGTGTCTAACTGCGACGAACCTACACGAAAACCATATAAATCCCCTACTACTTACAACTAATCAATAGTCGCCTTAGCAGCTTACATGCCACCTCGATTGGTGGCGGCTTGCAAAGGAAGTCGTTGTTCTGGGGGTCAGCCCTGTCCTCTGCACATTCCTAACATGCAAGACAGTGGAGATGAGCCGTGCTATATCACAGTTAGATATCAGTCATGGCGGTCCGTTGCCGTCGCCCATGGCTCAGTGACATAAGTCGCTGACTCGCAAGAGTAAGGTCGTGGGTTCGAATCCGGCAGGATTCGGCGGGTGCGCGCTACTGACGAGTCCCAATAG
Organism: Dicrocoelium dendriticum; assembly: GCA_944474145.2. Lineage (NCBI taxonomy): Eukaryota > Metazoa > Platyhelminthes > Trematoda > Plagiorchiida > Dicrocoeliidae > Dicrocoelium > Dicrocoelium dendriticum. Next base: position 232,575,835 of record OX104064.1, on the reverse strand, counting down.
GACGAAACGGCCGTCTAGCGCTTTCCTGGATGTGTGGTGGCTGTCTGTCTATCTAACTGCGACGAACCTACACAAAAAACATATAAATTCCCCCTACTACTTACAAATAAACATGTTCTCATAGCTACTTCGAGGAAGAGTTTAGTCCGTCCCAGTACAAGCTGTACATAGGTGATGTTCTCACTCACCTGTGTCAGTATGCTTAAATATCACTGCGAAGCGCCAAGACATCAGTAGCCTTCCCTATGCATAATTATGGATAATTAAACTTCAGGACATTTGGACTGATGTGAGCAATGAAGTAACACGCTTCGCAACAGGTTTGCTGCAAAACACACGATTCTTGGTAGCAATTCCCTCGATTTTCAGGTCAAACCTAGTCACCTGGGTCAGTGTTTCATGATAATCAATGAAGGATGATTTTATACTGGTCAAGAAGTACTGTTTCACAAGTCACCTCGGGAGGTCTGGTAAGGTTAGCGAAACACATCAGGAAAATCAGTTAGCACTTTCATTGTCAAAAGAAAGTACTTACTGTTAATAATGTAATAAGCCTGCACTCCGCGTAGTTTCTCGACAGTCATAGCCTACAAACTGTAAGTTCAAAGTATTTCCCAGGAGTAGGACGGCTGGCTGGTGCTAAGTAACAAAATATACGTGGCTGTTTGCATCATCCAACCGACTTTTGAATATGTGGCTAGTGTAGGAGCAATGGGACGATGGGACAATGGTGTATTGCGTGTAAAAAGTCAATACTTAACAAGTCCCGCGGGGTGGAAATTATTGCAAAAATAAAATTGTAAGATAAAGTAAAAGGTATTTTGGTGGACTCATCATAGACTTATGTAGAATAGCGGAGATATTCGCGTATTAATCCCTAAACCCATTGGTTTGTAGTGTGGTAATACACCATTTGATTGCGTATTTTAGCCCCCTGGCTAACAAGTTATAAAATGAAGTGCAAAGGAGACAGCGCATCGTCCACTCGTTTGATAACTATCGCCAGATTGGGGGTAGAAACGACATAATTGGGGAGAGCGTTACAAGGCTGGAGTGCAAAGAAATTTCTACGGCATTTAAGCCGGCTATCCTGTATTGTCCGTTTCAGAGGGTGAGGGGAGGTTAGTGTTGTGGTTCAATTCTAGCAGCGGACGGTAAATGTGGTTTGGGGACTTCAGCATCTGGTAAAACATTATGAGTTCCACCGCAAACGCCCATATCGGCTGCTGTACATTCGTAGAGATTTCAGTCTAAGCTGATTGGGCAGATAAAAGAGACCCCCTGACGTTCTTGGTGGCCCTTCGTTGAGCATTCTCGAGAGTAACGAGATCCTGTTTCTGCTACGTCTGTGTAGCATATTCCACGGGCGATCGCACGTAGGCGTTACTCATTTGAAGGAAGATTGTGGGTTCACATCGACCGAACACTGCGAAGAAGGCTGAGGTGTTGATTGCGGGTTCTCCATGCCTTCTCTGCTTGTTTTGAGGATCCGAGATCTTCCTGTACCAGTACACCCAGGTCACGCTTCTGGAAGACCTTCTGCAAGGTATGGCCTTCAAGCTTGTAAACGTTCAACGGCTGGTGACGCAGATGGATAAACTTGCACTTAGCTATGTTTAACTGAAGCAGGTTCCTCGTTAACCATTCATAAATGCAATCCTGGTCATGTTGGAGTAGATCTTGATTTTCGTACTTACTAATCGCCTACCGTATCGTCATGTCATCGAGGAAAAGCGTGAAATTTGCGAGTAACTATTACCAGGTCGTTGATAAACACTAGGAATAAGCGCCGTCTCAGCACTTAGCCTTGTGGGACACCACATTTCACCTCATTCGGGTTAGAGAATGATGCCGTAACACACAACTGACGCTTCCGTTGGTGAAGAAAGTTGCCAATCCAACCAGATGCAGGATCTCCGATTCCGTACCTCTGTAACCTGTGAAGTAGGATGCGGTTATCCAGGCAGTCGAAAGCTTTAGAGAATTCCAGATGGATGACGTCAACTCCGACACCACCATTAGCCACTTTCCTCCAACTACCTCGTGCCATTAGTAGGTTGATTGTGCATCACCGGTGTTGACGGAAGTCGTACTGCTCCGTTGCCAAGACGTTGCATTCTTCCAGATAGCCCATTAGAGCCTCAGCGATGACCAATTGCATCTCATTCGCGAGCACAGGGAGGAGATCCACTGGGCAATAGTTTACAGGATCTAAAGGGCTCTCACCTTTAGAAATTGGCGTTACAATGCAACGCTTTCACATGGTAGGGACTTACTGTTTATCGAAGCATCTTTGGAAGTACTGTGACTGTGGTTCTGTTAGCTTGGACACCGCAGCCTTCAGTGCTTTCGCGCGGGTGTTGTCTGCTCCCGGAGAGCTATGATCACGCAGTGAGAGTAACTTCCTGTAAACAATTGCTGGGTTGAAAAACACATGTGTAAACCATAGAGTCTTTAATGTGCGTGACGTCGTGCGACAGTCAGAGACCGCGAGTTCGAAAACTGGGTCGTATTGTAGCCGCAAATCATTTGCTACTTTTTCGGCACTTTGTACTCTACCGCCTGTGGTGAAAAGTGGTGGAATGTCATGCTTCACTTTACGAAGATTGTTGGCATATCTATACAGCCGTTTGTAGTTTGCCAGGAATTTTTGTTAGTCACTGTTGGTAAGTTCCTTTGTCTTCACGGACAAGTGTAGTGCAATGGCTGCGATGGGTCAGGAAATTGTCCCAAGTCTCTGAGTCTGGGTTAATCTTGTAGGCATACCATTCTGCATCCTAAATCGTCATGCATTTGTAAGTCCTGCTGTTCAGAATTGATGGAATTTTTGAGGGACGAAGGGGATTTATCTCTGATGCTCTGCTGACCATGTCGCTGAAGATTTCAACGAACTCTGTCCTAACGTTGTCAAGGGGACAGTTGCTTGAGAATGCCCTGGCAATAACGATTGATTCGGTGAGGGCGTTTAATGGTAGACATACGTGAATAACAAAAAAGTTCTGGGACACCTGTCCGGGAGAAAGTAAGAATTGCCTTGGAAATTCCCTATTTTAGCGATTGGCTGCTGAGTTGCAGTAAAGGGCGGCACACATGATGTGGGTCTCGCAGAATCAAGTATGCCATAATCAGGTCGCCTCGTAGTCTACGATGGCTTCCACTGACCAATCCCAGTGGTTGCAGCCTCTCCTGGTAGGACCGATTGCGCATTCCAATTACGTTCTTAGATGCTCGGCGTTGTGGCTGCTCCAGTGCATTAAGATCGTGTTTCAGCCATGGACGCCAGGCTTGAATTGCATATTCGACATGGGGGCGAACATACGCACTGAGCATTTGTCGAAATATGGAGCTGTTTATTTGTCCAAACGCCCGCCTCAACAGCCCAACGTGTTGTTTCCCGGTCTTCGAGGCCTTTTCGGATTGCCTGAAGCAACCCAAGTCATCTTGAACCAGGACACCCAAGTCACGTTCGAGAGTTAATTGTTGCAGTACATCCGTTCCGAGTCGGTATGAGTAGCTGCTTTGATGTCGGATGGAAAGCACCTTGCATTTACTGACGTTGAAATGCAATAAGTTTTGGGTCGACCATTGATACACTGTATCTAAGTCACTTTGGAGCACAAGTTGGTCGGCGTTCGCCTGGATCCTGCGCCAGATCTTGATACCGTCAGCGAACATTAGGAAGTTTGAAGCGATTCTTTGTGCAAGGTCATTAATAAACACCAAAAACAAACGTGGACCTAGAACCGAGCCTTGCGGCACACCACACTCGACTTGTATGGGGTCCGATAAAGAGCTCCGAACTCTGACCACTAATTGCCTTTGAAATAGAAAGTTGGCGATCCAGCTTAAAAGAGGGTCGCCGATCCCGTAATGCTGCAGTTTGGATAGTAGTATCCGATGGTCTAGACGATCAAAAGCCTTGGAAAAATCCAGGTAGATCACATCAACACCTTCTCCAGCGTCGGCTGCCTCGGTCCAACTACTGCGTGCAATTAGTAAATTCGTTGTACATGACCGCTGTCGACGGAAACCGTGCTGTTCAGGAGTGATGAGATTGCAGTTTTCCAGATAGTACACCAGTGCATCGGCAACTATGGATTCCATGACCTTGGAGAGTATAGGAAGAAAGGTTACTGGGCGGTAGTTGGAGGGATCAGCTCTGCTTCCACCTTTGTGAATCGGGCTTATTATTCCAAGCTTCCACATGGCGGGAACTTGGTTCTGGTCTAAGCAGTGCTGGAAAAACTGAGCTAAATTTCCTGCCAGTTGGTTTGCTGCTGCTCCCAATGCCTCAGGACGAATGGCGTCGACACCCGGCGAGCTGTGTTTGCGTAGAGAAGTCAGCTTTTGCAATACAGCCTCTGCGGTAAAATTGATGTGGGTTAGTCCTGGTGAGCAGAATACAAAGCTTGGTAGATCGCTTGGTGGCAAGACCCTTTGAAACGTGGGGGCGTATTGCATCTGCAGCGCGTTTGCAGCTTCCATAGCCGTTCTTGTTGGGCCATCAGCCGTCTTAAGTGGAGGAAATCCTTGCCTCACCTTTCGTAGGCTATTAACGTGCTTGTACAGCAGTTTGTGGTTAGCACTGAAGGTTTTTGCGATGTTCTGCTGATAGGCGGCTTTGTCTTCTCTTAACGGTTGAGTGCAGTGGTTACGTTGGGCTACGTAGTTGTCCCAAGTTTCTGGTGCTGGAGCTTCTCTGTACACTCGCCATGCTGCGTTGCGTACTGTCATCCATTTTCGGGTTCTGCTTCTAACGAAAGAAACGGATTTGCACTTATTGCAGGCTTTTATCTCTGAAGCCTGTGCAATCAGCTGACTGAATGTGTTGACGAACTCGAGCCAGGCGACTTCCGGGGGTTCTTCTTCGAGGAAAGACCATGTTGTGGCGCTGACTAGCTGGGCGAGTCGGTCGTACCTTGTGATGGTTCGCACAGTCTCATCGTTATCATTCCGATATTCTGCATAGCAGACGAAGTTGAAACTGATGACTGCGTGATCACTGCGACCCAACGGGCATATCTATACAGCCGTTTGTAGTTTGCCAGGAATTTTTGTTAGTCACTGTTGGTAAGTTCCTTTGTCTTCACGGACAAGTGTAGTGCAATGGCTGCGATGGGTCAGGAAATTGTCCCAAGTCTCTGAGTCTGGGTTAATCTTGTAGGCATACCATTCTGCATCCTAAATCGTCATGCATTTGTGAGTCCTGCTGCTCAGAATTGATGGAATTTTTGAGGGACGAAGGGGATTTATCTCTGATGCTCTGCTGACCATGTCGCTGAAGATTTCAACGAACTCTGTCCTAACGATGTCAAGGGGACCGCTGCTTGAGAATGCCCTGGCAATAACGATTGATTCGGTGAGGGCGTTTAATGGTAGACATACGTGAATAACAAAAAAGTTCTGGGACACCCCAGAGGGCTGCACTGTTCTTTCGAGTTCAAGGAGTGAGATCTCAGGTTTTATTACTGCCGAGTTTGATTGAAGGGTGGAACACATGATTTGAATCACGCAGAAGCAAGTACGCCATTATCAGATCGTCCCGTAATCGACGCTAACGTCAACTGGATACTTCCAAATGTGACAACCTCTGCTCATATGGGAGGTTGCGCAATCCAATAACGTACTTGGAAACCCGACATTGAGGCTGCTCCAGTGTAGTGATGTCGTGCGTTTACCATAGATAAAGTGCCTGAATTGCGTACTCGACATGGGGGCCAACTTACCCACTGAGCATCTGACGAAAACCAGGTGTCTATATCTCCGAATGCCCGTAATTTGCTTCGTTGTCGGAAATAAATCACTACCACATGACCAGTCAGTCAAGCCTGAGCAAAGCACAGAGGCGCACCGATAAAACTGTGAGTTTCAGTTAATCAAATACAGGGAAAAGATATGGCAGCCAACCAGCAAAATCAAAAGTCAGGTTGTAAGTCACCTGTGTCCTAGTGCCATAAGCCGCCAGCTAGTGACACGAGCCTCTTATGTCGAAATGCTATGGGCTCGGTCCTTGAAGGAGCCGGGTGATATTGACTAGTCCCAGTTAGTTGAAACGGCTATCTGGTGCCTTTCTGTGTGTGCGTGTGTGTGTGTGGCAGCCCATTTGTCTTGGTGGCCTACCGCAAGGAATACTCAATACAAGCTGGAAACCTTTAGGGTTTTCAGATACGAGGGTTAATATCTCAAAGAAGTGGATTTACAACCTTACTAAGCTCCTTAGCATTTAATTTGGTTGATCATATGACCTTCATTCAGTAAGATGACAAAAGCTACCGAGGCCCATTCTTCCGTTTAGTTCATCCATGTCTCTACACCGCGCGCTATCACCTAGTGACTCTGTGGCGCTGCCCAAGCAGGCGCACTATCAGAAAGTTAATATTAAAAAACACCGTAATAATGCAAATAGTATACACATGAACAATTTACCATCACTCTTTCAGAACTCCACCTATGAACACTCAACAAAGCTCCTCAGTCGCGTTCCCGCGCATGAAGATACCGCGATCAACTTTGGCAAAGAGTTGACAGAACGACTGGCAGGTAATAAGATTTGAAATATTTTGAGTAAGGTTATGAACATGCGAACTGAAACACTATCTTGGGCGTTATGATGAACTTTAATCCAATTAAACCAGTACAGTTGTAATACACGATCACGAGAAGTAATAACTGATGTGCAATGAGCTGGCAAAAGGTATGGTATGAAATGTTCCGGTTCATGCTTTTGGGAGGATTGTAAGCGTTTGCTAACCGAACAACCAGTGTGCACTGCGGCGAACTCTTGCTCTTGTGACCAATATGTCCCTCACAAAGAAAACGACAGGAAGGCGAAAAAATCCCATGTTAAAAAGGGATTTCTTTTTGTAATTCCAAATAAGAAATGTAGAAGCCGCAGATTGTGTGATAATTCAGCCGTTTGGTGCGTTTGCATCGATCACAGATATGCAACCGCTGAGTAAGGTTGCGGAAAAAGGACTTAATAGATGGCGTACCAGCCAAAGTACACTTCGCGCGGAGGTGACAGACTCAGTTACAGTACGCTATTTCCACTTTCAGAGCAATGGTTACGGTCCATCGACTACAACAGGTCTCAGTCTGGTTTGACTTAATGAACAGCCTTCGTTGAATGTTCGTGTTACTGAGGCAACCGCGCTTCTCTATTTACCCGAATCAAACATTAGGTATTCTGTTTGTTTGCGCGACCAGTACGGATCGTGTTCCTCGCTTTGGTCACAAATCCTTCGAATGGTAAGCCAAACATAGGCATCTCCATTGCTGAAGGTGAATTCGTATACTAAACAATGGAACGCACTTATAGCCGAGTCACTAGGTTACCACAAACTCAGATTCGCACCGGCCTAGGGAAATGTCGAAAACACAAATATCTAGGCGCGATAAAGGTTTATTGTCGAAACGTGCAATCCTACTACCTAAAGGCGCCGTACAAGGGTCATAGCTAGAGGGAGAGATGTGGGTGCCAACGCAGATTTCGCTTGCACTCCGGGAAGCCGGAAGCGTGCGAAGTGCCATTCATTTGGTTTACTCAAACGCAAGTGGTCATCTTTTGAACAGGCAAGTTCACCATGTTGCTTAGGTACAAAATTAAATTATATTTTTGTAATATTTTACACATCGTACTCAGACAGCTAGGGGAATCGCCTGGTCAATACACACTGCTTCACTAACAGTGTCTTGATGGAAAGTACAAGCAAGGGTCCTGTCGGGAACAGCAGCTTCATTTCTGTTGCACTGTATGTATGATATGCGTCGCTTTCGTAAAGCAGCTCAATAGACATGGTCTTCGTTCGAACTGCTTACGCTTGCCAACCCTTGGTCTGTCGTTGATGCATTTTATAGATAGCCTTAAGGTCCTAGTTTATTGAAAAGTAGATTTCGCACTACCGGTTGCATCTGGAGGTAAATAATGTGCACTCTAGAAAACGAAATCTGGGCCAAACGGCGTCCGTGCTGTTACGAGGTGGTACTCTTAAATTTCAAATGCTAACTAGCTTAGACTTCCTTTCAGTAGACCGCTCACTTGATCGAACAACAACACGGTCATTGTGGAATCCATGTGGCTAGTTGAGGCGATTATCCTCCTAAATCTCACCCGTTAAAGTAAAGTTCGGTTGCATGCGGTTGCTCGTTCTTATCGCATCCGACATGTCATCATACAAAGGCACATCTGATACTACATCATAGACTTAAGACTTGCATTATTGCCGTCTGCCATCTAGTTTATCACGTCCATGAAAATAGGATCTAGTGGGCTGCTACCGATTGCCCGAAAAATAGGTAAACATTATCAGAGCGTTTTAAATCCGCCTTGTCCGAACAGTGTGGGGCTCCTGGAAAGCTGTCAATGCTCTTCAATATTTCTAACGGTGTAAGACAGAAATACCAACTGTAAGGTGTGGAGTTGCTTCCAGTTGGTTGACTTCTTAACTTGGACAACACCGATGACGTTGTTCTAATCTGCGACACCGCATAAAAGGTCCAACTACATCGAGCATACTAGCACTCGATGTTAACCGTGGTTGGATATGCTTTGTACGGTCGAAATACAAAGAGTTTATCCAAGTTTGACGGGGACCGCTTCCTGCGCTGTACCTTGGTGTGGATCAAATAAAAGTCCTTCCGAATATCAAGTACCTATGTACTTGTCATATCGCCTGTGGAAGATAAATAACCTTTTTATTCTTGAACACGCGGGGCATGCCTGCACAGGCATGGTCCGAGGGTAAGAGTACGAGTACTCGAAAATGCACAAAGGTCTCTGGGAGCGAGCGACCACTCGATGATCATAGGCAGCATGGAACTACCACTGCCGTATTCTCCCCCACTGGAGCCAACTTTCAAGTATTGGAAGGCGGAGTTTAATGGCCTCATTCGAGCAGCGAGCCAGGCAGACTGGTCTTTACCACAGGATTCATCTATTGAAACCTGTTGGACTATCATTAAAGAGGGAGTGAAATCGTTGTGCGCCCGATTTGTACCCCTCAAATTTCGAAAAATTGGGCCAGTCAAACCACATTGGTTCGATAAAGAGTACAACAAACTGGCCCGACGACGACGCAGGCTATGGAACAAGTTCGTGTCATCTGGCTCTGATGAGGCTATGATGCGTACAAGGTACAACGAAATCGCTGCAACAACGCAAAAACAAGAAAACGCAGAAGCTTCAAAGAGGAGCTTACAGCCGCCGCAAAAACTGCTCCCAAGAGGATCTTTGCATACGTGAAACGGCGCCTGAGGCCTGTAGCCAATGTCCCAGTGTTAGTAAGCTCCGATGGACAGCCCCTAACCTCGAGTACAGATCGTGCGTCCGCATTGGCGATGCACTTCGCCTCGGTATTTGCAAGTGACCAGGTGTCTGTAACGAGTTCGACGAGTACCGCTTCAGCCGAACTTAACAGCCTGGACTGCAATATTGAGGATGTGCGCAAGCTTCTAGCAAATCTTGACAGGACAAAACCTGCTGGGCCAGATGGTATACACCCACTGATCCTCAAGTCCCTATCGGCCATCCTCGCGCCTTCTGTAACTGAACTGTTTAAGAGGTCACTATCTACTGGACTGTTACCAGACGACTGGAAATGCTCAGTCGTAAATCCTATACCGAAAGGTGGTAACCCAAGTAAAGTTGATAACTACCGGCCGATCTGCCTGACTGCTGTCTTGACAAAGACGCTCGAGAAGATCGTGAAGAAGAACCTTCTGCAGCTTCTCGAGTCGAAAAACCTGTTGACCTCCGCACAGCATGGTTTTATGAAAGGTAACTCGTGCATCACCAACCTACTGTTGACAAGGCACGAGTGGTTACAAGCGATGAACCAAGGCCATTCAGTCGAGGTCATTTACATTGACTTCAGTAAGGCTTTTGACAAGGTCAACCATGTAGTGCTCCTTGACAGGCTGAGGATGTACGGTGTTGGTGGTTCGCTACACAAATGGATCAGAAATTTCCTTGTGGATCGGAAGTGGAGAGTCCAGGTGGACAACCATCTAACGGACTGGTATTCATCGAGCAGCGGCGTGCCCCAAGGCACTGTACTTGGGCCGATATTGTTTCTGATCCATGTAAACGATGTGCCTAAGCTACTCCAATCACCATGTGCGTTGTTCGCAGATGACTTGAAGGTGTGGAGAGTAATCCGCACACTAAATGATTGTGATTTACTTCAGCAGTATCTCGACAGCCTCTGAACATGGTCTGCAGAGGTTAACCTTCCGATCAACCCTGATAAGTCGCAACTCATGAGGTTGGGTAAATGCGAGCACAGCCGAACGTACACAGTGGCTGATCAACCGCTGTATCCCGCGTCTTTCGTGCGCGACCTCGGTGTGATCTCACGCTGCGACCTAAAGTCCATTGACAACACGAATAGGCTGTACCAAAACAGCCTTCGGATGCCTTGGGCGCTCAGGCGCAGCTTCAGCACTTGGTCCGAAGAGATTGCCACTCGCCTCTTCGTCTCGATAATACAACCAATGATAGAGTACGGCTCTCCCGCATATTGTCCCATCACGCTGGGCGAGGTAGGAAAGCTTGAGCGGGTGCAGCATGTAGCCACCAGGCTGATTCCCAACTTACGAGGTATGCCATATGAAGACCGATGTAAGAAACTAGGGCTGTACACCCTAGCATATCGTCGGCTGAGGGTTGACCTAATCATGACGCACCAGATATTACATCTGAGTGATTACCCCATGTTGAGACAACTGCTTCATCTGCGCACACCAAGCAGCACGCAAGGACACCGGTACAACCTTATCGTACCGCAGTTGAAGCGGATAGCTCACCAACTGTTTCGAACGTAGAGTGGTGAAAACCTGGAACAACCTGCCGCAGCCGGTAATAGAGGCGAATTCAGTGGCCGAATTTAAGAAGCCTCTAGACAAACACTTTGCAGAGGCAAAATATAAAGAGCGGAACGATAATTAATACGTTAATGTCCAAGAGCGATAATTGATGCAGCTACACAGAGGATGCTCTTCTCGCTGCTTCTAATCAGTATCAGTATATTATGACTGTCGTTTCGGTGGATAAGTGAATGTATGTAGGTGTACAGGCGCATTCGTGTGTAGCTGTGTTGCTGAAGTTTTACTGTGCTTGATAGCGTCACCAGTGTCAGAAGGGATATTTGAAGTATGTGTATTTGATATGATAATCCATTAAGCAAGAGGCAGGCTTCAATTAGTGGCTAGTCACAATCCCCACGTCGCAGTGCTGTTAAACAGACCTTTATGGCTTTTCATATGGCGAACGCGTGCCTGACAGGAACCAACCACATCCTGGAACACGGCCGCCGACATTTTTGATGGAAGGGGCTAAATCCGAAAACCCAGCTGGCACCAGAAGGTTGTTCGGCTAACCAGTAGTTGTTCTGCATGCTTTTATCCATGTTTATCGCTTGCAGTGACGGCTAGATATCTCCCTCATTTTGGACGGACGAGTGCGCTAATCACGCATGAGTGCACTGCGGATTTAGTTACGGTTTCTCTGTGACATTTTATCGCACACCAATGGATCTGCACATAACCGTCTTGTTTATACCAACTCTATCTTCAAATACCTTTTCCATTAGTACACAACAGTACATACTACATTTACCCGAAGTTGTAAGCCCCGGGCTGTGTTTCACCTATACCCACATACACACGTTGCACAATTTCAACTCCACGGAACATTGTAGCAGAGTTCGAGCAAGCTCTGGCTCGTTCCAGTCGAACAATGCGTGGACCAGTTACAGAGTAATTTGCGTTCCCTTCTCAACAAACTCCACTCAGCATCTAGGAAAACTCGTCTTACTATCAATAGACCAAGCCACGTAGATCGATTAACCACAACACCGTGGGACTGCAACACGAACACAGTCGCAATCTGCCGGCGCGACAGCGAAGGCCTAGAGACGTCTCTCCGTCGTCACCGTGTGATATTGACTTCAACGCGCGGACGGGACTCGAGGGGTTTGTGCCCTCAGGACAGTAGTCTAACGTGTGTCACTCCCACCAGCAACTTGCCGACAGCGTTTGGATCCAGTCTACCCGTATAGTATTGCGACGAGCGTCATCTACAGAACTGGAGATCCCATTGGCACGCGCTCCTTGCTCACGGACAGCTAGGCCTGAAGTTTCAAAACTGAACATTAATTACGGTGCAGAAAGCTGTGTTAAACTTGCGCGATTTGGAATAGAAGGCAAAAACTGCCGTAAAAGTTCCACTTTAGATGTGCACGCCTTAGCAGTAGCGAAATAAAAAACTTAGTAATACGATGGATTCCTTCTGATCCTGCACTGAGTGTGAGGCTATTCCACTCGTCAGATGTATAGATGTGTTGGCACAGAAATTCGACTGTCTGAGAGAGCTTGTAGGACAAGCAGCCGCCGTGAGAGCTGTCCCACAGGAACCAGAAAAATCGGCGCCTCCAATTGAATGCCTAACATCAAACTCCAATTCAGAACAGTGTACCGAGGCCGAACATAAGAGCAACGATCCAGAGTTAATAGCCTCGATATTAAGGGCCCCTCGTAAAGCTGTGTTCACCATAACATCTTCAGTAGAGCCATGCGACACATGGAATACTGCCAGAGAACCGACAACATACGAGTTCGTGTTTGCTACCCACTTGACAGAGGCACGTCCAACTGTAATCCCGTCCGCTGCCAAACTAGCTTCATTTACTACTACGATTACCACCAAGGGACTCAAGACCCTAAAAGTTGTCCAACCAAAAGAGGGCAGCCCAGGTCTCTACACAAAGGAGAACGTGAAACAATATCATAATGCTCTGACTGTTATAGGCTTAAAGGTGCCTAGATAAGGAGCAAACTCCATAAAAGTAAAGCTACTAGATGACAGAAAATAGTAGGTCGCCCTGTGTCAGCTAATAGTTCTTCAAGCTAAGCCAGACAGTATGCTGCGTCTAGTCAGTCACCCGAATTCCGTACACTAGGTGAACCGCGGTTACTCTAGGTAACACTTCAGTCAAGTAATGATGCAGAGGTAGTTATGTCATCAGCCACTCGCCTCCGTATCTCTCCATGTACTGTTCGAATCTTTTCCAGATGTTCCATGGAGCGAACTACAACAAATCAACCTGAGCTCGGATGACTGCCATGAACAAGAAGACGTAAACTAGCTCATTGTCCACGGTGTCGCAGAGCTACGCACTCCAAGCGAGCTAGAGACCAAAGCGCATGATTGGGATGAATGGCGCTTCCTCTGCAAAGTACTTGAACTCGAAAATCCGAGCACTAATTTCTTCTTAAGGTTGCCATCATCGCCCAACTATGGAGGAAACGATCCAGGAGTGCTAAAGTAACATTGCAAACCAAACTTGTAGCGGAAAGTTGAGGGAAACGTGGCTGAAATTGCGCAATAAGCTACCATTGGAAATACGTATAAAGTCGATAGACACCAGGCCACAAAACGATGAGGTGACGATTCACATACAACCCTTTTGTGTGCCTCCGTCCGAATGCGCCTCGAATCCGGGATGCGGCCGAAGCACTCTGTCAGTTGAATGATGACTAGGGTTACAGTAAACTACTGGCGCCGCGAACTCTGCATGTTAAGCCGGAGTAGCCATTGGGACCAGCGATTACAGTTCAACAAAAAGACGACCGACAGCCGACTCCACGAGGGTCAGCATAACGCACAACAAGAAACCGCATCTACAAATACATTACTAATCACTGAGGCTCTCACCTAACCTGTATATCAATGTGCTAGATCTTCTCCGCAAGTTACCCGAGCTTCGTACTCGTTAGGCTTCCACTCATTTGGATATCGTTCTGATAACTGAAACATGGCTGAATACCGAGATCACTTATACCGAGATAGCCCTGCCGGGTATGACTGTGCAACGAAACGATCGACCCAAAAGAAAAAGGCGGTGTGCTCTTGTATTACCCATTCGACCTGCATTTTGACATCATCGACTGTCCTGGTACGCAAGCTGTCAATTCTTTCTGGTGCTGACTACAGCTCTAACGTGGAGATGGGTGCTTACGTGTAATTATATACAGCCTTCCAAGATGCACACTGAAATTGGATCACTACCTGACATCTACTATTAAGTGTCCTCGAACTGTTATACAACTACATCCTTTTGGTTGGGAGGTATAAGTTGCATGCCTTCGCAATTCCAGCTTTACTCAGCAAGAAGAACCCGCAGATATACCGCTATACAGCCACATCACCGCTCCCACGAGATTCAGAACAGGTGACAAACTATCCGTCTTAGATCTTGGGTTCACTAAAGAGGAACTGATGCTTGATGCAGTAAGCATAAGTACACTACTTAGCCGTAGCAAACAAACTACGCCCTTCTTCAGCTACATCTGCTACGCGGAATACATCTGCGAAAACGGTAAGGAAGTTCACCTCGTTAAACATGACGGTACATTGTTTGACCTCGTTCAAGAAACTAACTGGTCTTTAGAATTAAACTGTGGTAGCTCATGTTGTTCAGATGGCCGTTTAACTGTACGCTAAGCTTGTCAATTTTGCTGCCAATGGTTCGTCACCAATCGAGGTGACATCATCAGTGCGTAGTTGTGTGGCGTGCAATAACGTAGAGAAGCCACGGTGCGAGACCGCTGAGCATTATTTGCTATAGTCCGTTCCACTTGGAGGATGAAATAACATAAACCTAACCATGTGCTTAACGGTCCTCTCCGCAACGTTGCGGTGAGGATACACGCTGTAGTGTCCATGTAGCTAAACTGGATTAACTTATCCACTTTGTAAAACTATGCAACCCACGAGTGAGCGTTGTCGTTTCCCTCTTTATTGCTTACGCATTTGCTGGACTATAGAAGCGCTTTATACTATTTTGTGTATGCACATTCCATTCCCATTTCAAACTAGATTTATACAGTAGTGCATTTAAAGCGGTGGACGATTAATATGACAGTTTACTTGTGCGTTGACCCATACAATTTTAATTTTTACTCCAACCTTCCTAAGGAACTTGTCAGGCACATGCTTTTTTACCCGTAATAAATCAGTGTTCATTGTTCATAGGCGCGCCAGGCTGAATCACTTTGAGCCATGCATTTCCGTGTCCGGCTTGCAGAAACTAATTCACCTGCTTCGGGCGAAAGACTTCGGTTTCTGACTCATTTACCACTAGCCCGCTGAACAGGGTGACAAATTACTTCCATGCGACGTCGTGAGGCCACTCAGCTAAGAAAGACCAGTTAACGGTTGGACTGTTCGCTGAGGTTGGCACTTTTGTTGTACACGTTTCGTCACCAGTCGAGGTGCCATCGTCAGTGCGTAGTTGAGTGGGGTGCAGTAGCGTAGAGGAGCAACGGTGAGAGTGCGCTGAGCGTGGTGTGCGTACGTTTCTATACTGCCGTGGTTGGTCTAGGAGACGAGCAATCCTATTGCTTGGAATTTCGATCTTCATTCAGCATGGTTGATGGGCAGATGATCTTTGACCTTGCCACTTTGAGTTTCGGGGCCTTTTTCTGCTTGCTCTTGCGAGCAAGTCTGCCTTATATATTCTACCCTTCAGGACGAGAGAGATGTCGCGCCGACCCTAAGGTGGCGAAGGTTAACAAATGCGTCTAGAGCTTTTGCTATACGTTTTGTGATCTAATCTTCGATCCCAAAAGCGCTGATATAACTTTCACGGTAGTTGAATTTCTGGACGACTTCTAGCTGATCCCCACCAAGGGTCAGCGCAGGAGGCGGTCCCAGCCGAACTTGCAGGAAAGCTTTTCACTTCGAGGGTGCAAGACATAGCCCGAAACTGCTGACAAGCCGTGCTAATCTGTCCAGTGCCGCATTGGCAATTTTGTGAGCTGCTACGGATGAGGGCAATTTCGTCGGCATATTTCCAAGTCAAGGAGTCTTTCTACTGGGAACAGCTCCACACCTTCTACTTCGTGTCCTATGAACGCGATCTCCATGACGTCTTCAATTTTACTATTGAAGAGGAAAGATGACAGCAGGCGTCCTTGTCTCACACTGTTAGAGGTATGTAAGGAGCGGCGACAGGTTACCGTAAGCCCCAACTCTACCCGAGCTACGCGCGTAAAGCGCTCGCATAACATTTACATATTTCTGCGGCACACCTTTCCTAAGCAAACAGTCCAAAAGAGCACACCGATCAACCAAGTCGAAGGCACCTTTGCTATTGAGGAGCATGACTACGGTGGGCCGCCAATATGTGTGACGGTGCTCCAGCAACTTTCGCAAAGTGAAGATGTGGTCGATGCAGCCACGACCTCGACGAAAGCCGGCTTACTTTTTACGAAGCTGGTTTTCACGAGTGCGAGTTAGTTTGTGAAGGATGACAGATGCAATCAAGTTGGAGGCGATGGGGACCAGACTGATTCCTCTATGGTTGCCGCATTTCGAAAATGAGCCTCCCCTGAAGATCGGGACTATGACAGAGCGGCTCCAGTCGGTTAAGACAGTGTCCTACATCCATAGTTTTACAGGTAATTCTTGTAAATCATCCACAAGACCAGCTCCTCGAATTTCAAGGGTGTTGGAGGTAGATGATCTGATCCCGCGAATTTATGCCTCTTAAGCAGTCTGATCTCACGTCCGACTTCTGATCGAGAGGGCCGATCCAAACGGACAGCCAAGAGTGTAGGGCGATCATTGGCCGGCGAGAAATCTGACTATTCCGGCCGATTAACTTTTAAGTTCTCAGCCGGACGCTGCAGGCGTTTTGACAAGTTGTAGATGGACTGTTCATGCTCGTCCCGTATAGTTACCTTAACACCAGATCTCCTGCTGCCCGCTTCTCGGATCAGACGGAATGGCCTCCAATTTTTACCAAGGGCGGCGGCCACTTCCGTTTTTGACGCGATCTCACTTCAGGCTAGCATGGAGTTTTACTCGGTGGCTTTTGCTAGTCTCATTGCGTTTGCTTCAGGCCGGAATGTACCGGCGACCATCGATAAGTTGCAGACACTGCGAGAAGACCCAATGTCACGTTGGCGATTAGATCTACCACAAGAACATTTACCTGTTGCTAGTGTTTGATAAACGTGATAGCAGTGACCTTCAGTTGTGTCTAGTGAGCGCTTATTCAGTCCGCATGTCAGCGTACTTCGATACGCATCTAGAACAGCTGGCTTCGCCAGTTGACTGGTGTCAGTGCGCTCACAGCGTCGTCGCTGTCGTCCACCAAAACGCATCCGCATGTCAGCACATACACACACACACACTATACACGTCAGCTATAGGTGGAAAACACCTCAGCTACTGTATCATCACGTACAAGTGTATGGTCGGTGTTCACACATGTGCTCCAAATCGAGCGACAGTTCTGGATGCAGCCTCTCCAGCGGTAACTGATAGCAATGTGATCGATTTGCGTCCATAGCTGGTTCGAGACTAGTGGGCGCCAAGTCACCCTCCGGCGAGTGCTGTGTCGGAAATTTGTGCTTGCAAGAAATAAGCGGGCATCTTCACACAAATGAACTAACCGAGCACCGTTATCAATACTCGAGCCCACACAGTGCTGACCGCCCAGATGCATTTCATCAGTGGACAACTTTCCAACTTGTGTGTTCAGGTCCACAGTCAGCACTACATTACCTATGCTTCTTCTTTGGCGATGCAGCCCATTCAGTTGGCGATAGAAGTCGTCTGTTACCGGATCATCGCTAGAATTTGTGGACGCGTAGGTATGGATGACGAATAGACACCTATTAGTCCCGAGCGACTTCGAAACTTTGAACGAGCCAGTCAAGCGGACCGCACACATCCGCCTACTGATTTGGATCCAATCAACCACAGCAGCTTCAGTCTGGGGACTCAGGACAGTATGAACACTGGCGTGGCCAGTGCTCGATGCTGCCTCGTCACCAGATAGGTACAATGAGAAAACACCACTTGCGTCATCTGAAGGGGATGGCAATCATCATCATCATCATCATACACGTTAGCTAGAGGTGGAGAACACCTCAGCTACTGCGCCGCAATACACAGAAAAAGGAGAGAAAAAAAGGATTCAACTGGGGCAAGCCGGCTGAGCTACCGGTAACGGATGGGCATCGTTCCGGTAAGCTGCCAGCCGGCTATTGTGCATCAGAAAAAAATTACTATGCAAAATTATATAAGGAAAAATAATGAGGTCGTGGTTGGAGGGGGAGGCTAAGAGGGATGGGGTGGGACAAAGAAACTCACAGCACGAACGCCACTGAGGTTGACTCCTAGCCATATCAGCAAGTGTGTCCAACCAAACGTGTTCATCGTCTTTCGGACCCCAACCAGGAAGCCAAAACGCTCCAACCGAGGCCAGCTCATAAGTGAGGGCCTTCATTCCTCTGGACCAAGTCATCGCTTGGCCACCCCTCCTCTTCTTCCATCCACACCCCCGGCGCGCAAACAACGCACGTCGCGGGAGTCGGTGGGCTGGCATGCGTAACACGTGGCCGAGCCATCGGAGCCTGGTGTGTGAAATGACGGTGCTGAGCAGTCCATTTCCTTTTTCTGTGCCGTAAACAAGGCGTCGGACACGCTCGTTGCTCACGCGGTGTTCCCACCAGATATAAGCTAAATTACGAAGGCACCGGTGGTCGAACGTAACTAGCCTCTTCAGGTCCGCTGCTTTAATCGGCCAGGTTTCACAACCGTACAGTAAGGTCGAACGTACTGCTGCATTGTACACTCTACCCTTCAGGACCAGAGTGATATCGCGCCGACGCCATAAGTGGCGAAGGTTAGCAAAAGCGCCCCGAGCTTTTGTTATACGATTCGTGATCTCATCTTCAATCCCACGGGCGCTGATACAATTTCCAAGGTAGTTGAATATTTGAACGATTTCTAGCTGATCCCCACCAACGGTCAGCGTAGCGGGCGGTCCAGACCAATCTTGGAGGAACGCGTTGCACTTCGAGGGTGCGAAGCAAAGCCCGAAGTGACGGACAGCTAGTGCTAATCTGTCCAGTGCCGCTTGACACATTTGTGAGCTGTCACAGATTAGGGCAATATCATCGGCATACTCAAATCAAGAAGTCGTTCTCCTGGGAGCAGATCCACACCTTCCAAGTCGTGTCCTGTGAACGCGCTTACCATGACTTCGTCAATGGCGAAGTTGAAGAGGAAAGGTGACAGCGGGCATCCTTGTCTCACACCGCTGGAGATAGTAAAGGGTGACGACAGCTTGCCGTAGGCCCTCACTCTGCCCGAGCTACGAGCATGTAATGCTCGGATAATATTCATATATTTCTCGGGCACACCTTTCCTGAGTATACAGTCCCAAAGTGCACGTCTATCCACCGAATTGAATGCACCTTTGATATCGAGGAACACAACGGTGGGCCGCCAATATATGTGGCTGTGCTCCAACAACTGACGCAGGGTAAAGATGTGGTCAATGCAACCACGATCTCGACGAAATCCGACTTGCTGTTCACGAATCTGGCTTTCACGAATGCCAGTCAGTCTGTGAAGGAAGACAGAGGCAAGCAATTTGGAGGCGATAGAGGTCATACTGATTCCTCGTTGACTGCCGCATTCAGATCGTGAGCCTCCTTTGAAAATTGGGACTAGGACGGAGCGGCTCCAATCGGTTGGGACAGTTTCCTGCTCCCACAGTTTGACTAGTAACTCGTGTTAATCATCCACAAGAGCAGGTCCCCCGAATTTGAAGAGGGCTGGAGGAAGATCATCTGGTCCCGCGGCTTTATTTAAGTTCAACACTTCGATCTCACGTTCGACTTCTGAGCGAGAGGGTGGATCCAAAGGGACAGCCCACGGAGCGGGGCGATCAGTGGCCGGCGAGAAATCTAACAAATCCGGTCGATTAAATTGTCTTTCAAAGTGCTCAGCCCAACGCTCCAAGCGTTTTGAAAGGTTGTGGATAGTCTGTCTACTCTCGTCACAAATTGTCTCACTAACACCAGGTCTTCTGTTGCTTGATTCCCGTAGCGGATGGAATAACTTACAATGGTTACCAAGGGCAGCAGCCATTTCCATCTCTGATGCACGATTAGACCACCAGGATCCGCGATCTCTCTTCAGGCTAGCACGGAGTTTTGCCCGGAGCTCTTTGCGAGTTTTATTGTGTTCGCTTCCTGCCGGAAAATGCCGGCGAGCATCGATAAGTTCCAGAGAGTGTGAAGAGACCCAATGTGAAGGGGATGGCAAAGTGAGCGCAGAGCTCGAGTCTTGCAGGCGGGTCTCGGATAAGCAGCAGAAATTGATCGAAGGCGTCTCTAATGTTTGGCCAAGTGCTGCCTGTTGACCGATTTGTAACAATACGCATACATTAAGGCACGCCAGTCTGAAGGAGGATCGAGAACTCCAAATGAAAGCCTATGTACTGGGGTGGACCGCTTGGTTAGACATGGGCTTGTCGACAGGGCAGGAGTGACGCTGCGCGTTTGCATGCGGGTGGAAACTAGAAGCTAGACTCTTATCAATCGCCTGGACAACCACATTTTCCATAAACTTCGAAGCTACGGAATCGGTGACCCTGTACTAGGTTGGATAGACAACTTCTCATTCAACATTACCTGAACGTCAGAGTCCGCAGATACATCTCAGACCCAATTGAAATCCAGTGTAGTGTGTAACAAGAAGCTTTACTGGACCCATGTCTGTCCCTAGTATCCATCAACAATCTTGACGACGTGCTCCAGTCAGGCTTCTTACTGTATTCAGACGATGTCAAGATCTGGAATAACCTCAAGACCGTTGGTGATCACCCCGCACTACAAAAAGAACTCGACAGGGTCTACACATGTTGCTCTGAAAATCGGCTTCAGTTTAACTCGGCGAAATGCAAAGTTCTAAGCATACACTATCAGTGTACTTATGAATATCGACTGGGAGAACAGCAGCTGCAGCAGGAAAGTGACCTCGGATAATTGCGCAAGCCGATCTTGGCTGCTCGAAACAGGCCAATAAAGCATAGAGTAGTGCCAGTGAGCGCCTTGGCCTCGTACGAAGTACGTTCGGGAAGTTCAAACCATCAATCTCTCTACATATGCTGAACACCTTCGTGATGACCCACGTGAAATGCACGATCCAGGCCTAGGGAAATTGGCACAAAAACGAGGCTACTGCGTTCGAAGTTCTACAACGTAACCAATGAAAATGGTTAGAGGACTCATTCACCACTTTTAATAACCTAGACTTTAAACCCTAGCCTTGTAAAACCGCGAATACCCCCGCCCGCAAGGAGACGTTACCATGGTGTACCAAATGTTGACTAACGTCTTTTGCGATCTGTTACAGGCCAGCAACAATACCGACCTGAGTGTCATCAGCTTAACACCTTTGTCTAGCTCACTAAGCTCCTAAGACTGGGCCACCTCTTTAGAATGCCATCGCATCCGACTCTCGTGACGTGCGTTGTTTGCGAGACGAGTATGTGGATGGATGAAGAGGAGCGGAGGCCAAGCGATGACTTGGGTAAGAGAAATGGCAGCTGTGACTTCGAAGTTGGTCTCGGCTGTTTGAGACCCGAAACATGACGAGTGCGTTTGGTTGGATATACGTGCTGACATGGTGAAGAGCCTAAATCAGTGGCATTTGTGTTATGAGTCCCTTTATTCCGTTCTAACCACAATCTCACTGTCGATCTATAGCAAAAAAGACCATAATATTAAATGTCTCCATCATATATTTTTATGTCTGCAACGATCGTCCGTCGAACGCGGACCTAGCGTGCTGGTTCAAAGTAACTGGGCTTGTTCCAAGTAGTCTGCTATAACTTCGAATGTTGGCAGCCAGCGGGTCTGCTTGCTACGACGGGCGTTCGCACAACTAGACACCACTATTTTCAGACATATGCTGAATACGTATGTTCGTCCCCATGTCGAATATGCGATCCAAACCTGGCAGCCATTGCTGAAGCACGACCTTACTGCACTGGACCAACCTCAACGTTGGGTTTCTAAATACATCATTGGAATGCCGCATCTTCTGTATGACCAAAGGCTGAAACCTTTGGGAGTATTCAGCGGGCGGTATCGCCGATTACGAGGCGACTTGATTATGGCATACTTGATTTTACACAATCCAAATCATGTGTGCCGCTCTTTACTGCAACTCAGCAGTAACACCAAACTTAGAGGCCACTCCTTGAAAATACCGTGTCGTAGAAATGTCTTTTTCATTCGTGTGCGTCAACCATGGAATGCTCTTCCCGAATCTATTGTTTCTGCACCCACCCCGGCCATATTTAAAAGTGCGTTAGATGAGGCACTGCGCCACTTACATTTTGCTACTTGACACTGTTCCCCATCTTACTACTGGGAAAAGTATTTGAATTTGTTTCACCTATTGAAACTATGGAAACACGGATTGCGTGGCTACTGCATTACATAGAACAACTCCATTCGTTTGACACTAGAACTACTAACTGCGTTATTTTCATTAAGGTTTTTCGAAGAGCCACCAGACCACCCAGCGGGGCTTGTAAAAGAATGCTACTTAACCCGTAAAAATCATTGTTCATTGTTGAGTACACATCGATCACCAAGTTCCAGTCCTTAGATAATTTTGATACCCACGGATAGACGACACTGTACATTGAGATTGATGACGGTGACATTAAAAACTTATCTAGATAAAACACTAAATCACAGTCACTATGCACATCATGACAACTTAAATCCATCTTTCTCGCGTGAGTTCTTCGTTACTTGCATCGCAGCAGGCGCAATATTCATGATCTTAGACATTGTGAGTCGATTAATCTTTGATTTAAACAAAGTCAGTTCACTTCATTACTTACATCTTGTTATCTAGTGCAATACAACGCCTGCCAGAAGCATATTTCAGATGGCACCACCAAGTGTGAGCCCCTGGATAACTTACAGCCCTCAGGACAGGAGAAGGCAAAGGCGAACACACTGGGAATAAGTGAACAGCTACCCGGAGTAGAAAACAGTAAGACAGCGACAAAACCTGGTCTAGAAGACGAGGCTACAGAAGACGCAAAATCACAATTTCCAGTGAGACCAGACAAGGACACACCGAGTGCAATGCGGCACTTAAATTCCACGTCTTCGACAAATTCTCTTTCCAAAAGACGCCGCAGAAAGCCCTACGATCACACAGGAATTCAAAGCGGACGAGTGGCAGAGTTGATAAGGGTGAGTAATTCATATGCCCAAACCTTGTTAACTGTTGAGATTATTAATCAGAACAGTTTACCCTCCGCTTTTCCGCATGTGTATCTAGCGTAAGTCCGGCTTGTACCACGAATCTAATGCAATTCAGCCCAAGATCTTTAGAATTTTCACAGGTCAAGTCCTAAACAAACTTCCAGTAGAGCAGTACCCGCACAGTGATAAATCCTAAATATGCCAATGAATCTCGTAAACTACTAGGGGAATAATAATAATAGCAAAATGGCCCAAGCTTTTCGTTTTCTTCCAGTCTTATTCGGAGACTACAGCTGCAATCTCAAGGTGTTTTAAAGTGCTGGGCAATCAATGGAAGTATATGTTAGAGACTAACAAAAAATGTGGGCTTGAGATTAAATTTTTGATAGAACTTCCTCACAACTGCACTCAATCAGACAGCCATTTGACTTTAGGAAAAGCACTGGACAGTGGTTTAATTCTTTCGGGAATCGTCGGCCGTGCTCACCTATCTGTTTCGTGTGTGTGGCTCGAGTCCACGATTCTATGCTTACGCGTCCGTAGTCTAGACCTCTGGGCCAGGATGTTGAGCAGCAAGCACCGTGACTAAGTAACCGACCGTGATAGAGCACAACTAATCGTTCTCCACAGCAATGCAGGTCTAAAATTGCAGAGAGCTGGGTTGGTTCCCGAGTCTTGGACTTCCCTCGCTGAACCGTCACCCTCTCATCTCACTAGAAGCTAGCTTGGACAGTTACAGATTTTCAGAAAATAGTAAAATGTGGAATTTGGATTAAATTTTCCATCGGAATTTCTCAATATAAAGCGCAGTATAAGCACAATGCAACAGGCAGTCACCAAGTCACGGCTGTTGACACTCATCGTCCTGACCCAGCGGCTTTAACCATGGATGCGTATGCATTGTGTCGCGGGGGGGGCAGACGGAAAGCGCACTGCTGACGCTTCACGAGGGGATGAACTGGTCACACAGTGCTTTCTAGGATGCACACTGGCTTCTGGGTAAATGCGACGGCAATAAGTCTCCATCGAAGCATAGTTGTCTATGCTTTCAGAAGGTTTGGGCATATGAAACTATAAAGTCAGGAATTGCTCTGAAAGTTGGGCACATCGGTACCCATTGGTGTTTGCTTCAAGCAGAAAACAGGCTTGTAATACAAATATTGTAACAGATCTCATACTCTTTGTGTATAACTAATTAATTCTAAAATTGCAGTGATTCTTTGTCGTTTCTAATCTACTCAAGTTTATGGAAGAATTGTCAAACAAGCGAAACGCGTCTCCAAACAGTATCGTTTCCGACAACGCAGAAACCCCAAGAAAGCACGCCAGACCAGTCTCAGCGAAATCGAGTGAAAAATTACAACCGGAAGCGAAGGGAGACCTATGTGTTTCGATGGTGAATAATAAAAGTTCTAGCAAAGCAAGTAGCGTAAACTCACAACTTGATCGAATTTCACAGGCCGCCGTGGAAGTCAATTATCTGACCGAACGACCGAAGCTAACTGCAGAGGAACCCAAGAAACACAGACGAGTAGCCGGACCTCAGCGGAACCGCAGTTTAATGTCCAAACATACCCCAAATCAAAACGTGGAGCGGAGATGGCTTGGTGGTAAAGCAACCAAAGAGACTCCCGTTCAAAGGGTGTGGCATCCTGTGCGCCCAACACCATCTTTACCGGCCCCAAAAGAGACAGCCTACAGGCCTACGCCATTCGTCGAAGCGGGTTATCTCCACCACACACAAGTGAAAGTGTCCTGTGCCAACTCGCAAACATGCAAGAGCGATGATGTGAAACCAGATTCTTCAGTCGCAGTGGATTCAGTCGAGGAGACTTCGCCAGCAGCGCCGGATGGATTAGAGGATGTTGTCATGAAGGATAAGTCCAATGTGACAGTGCTGGTGAGGAATAACTACGACGAAGAGAAAGTTGTTTCCATCCCGACGGCCTCCCACTTATCATCTCACAAACAGCCATCACACACAGACGAAATATCCTCGACGACAGACGCAAATGAAAGGATTGTCTCACAGAAAAGCCTATCCATCTCGAGTACGTTACCCAGACACGCACAATCCATTACCTTTATGGTAGATAAGGTTTTTTAAGAAGCCATAAAAAACCATGTAAACTGGCGATGAGGCTCACACATTAACACTAATAAGCACTAACTACTAAACTTATAGTTATCTTCATTAGATCCAAGTCGTTTGCCAAGAAATCTCAGTTAAGAGCACAAAGCTGCACTGCAGTGACACGCCCAGCATGTAGATGGTTAGATTATAATCCACCTAAAAGAAGCTAAAACCGTATCAAGTCACTGAAGATCGTCATGTGCGCTGAAGAAGGAATTTTTTGACCCATTCATCTACGCGGCTTACTACACCGTAGGTTTACCGATTTCGTTGAAGAAAATGGTGATCTAGGGGATTGAACACATTGGGAAAGTCTGGATAGATGATCTCGGTTCTAGTTAACAATCTGGTGTCTCAGTCCAAATGACATGCGCAAGCAGCAGCTTCGTAGTATATGACCGATGTTGACGAAGGTCGTGTTGCTTAGGCACCATAATCGATCACATGAACTTTGACAGCACTTGAAAGAGACTAACCGGGTGATAATGGGCGTTACAAACGGATAGAACCAAGGTTAGGTGGCCAACGAATGTCTTGGGCCTAAAGTATAGAGGCGATAACACCAAATTTTGCAGCGTTTGGGCGTTCTTGCGTCATCGGTTGCCGACACATGTAACCTAAACGCGCCTGGCAGAAAGCTGTTTCGCATATGACCCTGAATATCAGCAATGTTGTGAGGCTCTATTCCCGTATATATATATATATATATATATATATATATATATATATATATTGTTGTTGTTGTTGTTGTTGTTGTTGTTGTTGTTGTTGTTGTTGTTTGACATTCCAGGTGTGGCTGCGCTTGCTATGCATGTTGTCAAGGTGCCTACCTGTTTATTACCCATAACCTTGTCTGTACTGGCTGCAGGCGGCGGTTGCTGGTTGCTGGAGGTGACGGGGTGCACTGTCCTTGTGGTCGTGCTAGGCTCTCGAGGAGTGGTTCCATGCATCCAGTATGGAACGGACCACGGTACAGCCACCACCTTGGGTGCGCTTGAATCCTCAAATACAGCGTACTTGTTTTGCCTGTGAAGGACTTTGGGCCTGCTCTCTTGAAGAGACCTGGATCCTATCCACATGGTTCCTGGTTTTATTCCTTCGAATTATCACTGGATATTGGGTATGTGGATGGAGCTGTGGGGGGCGGGGTGCAGCGCATCCATTGTCCCACTGTAGGTACAGGCGTCCTGTAGTTGCCCCCATGGATGTTACACTGACGGGTAAATCGGGACAAAATGCTGTCAATCATATGTATAAGAAATGGCAGAATAGCATAAAATTTACATAAATATCACACGACGGAAAAGTGGGGGAAATGTTCAGCTGAAGTTACTGGAACAGAGTCTCACAACATTGCTGTTATTGAGTGCCTTATGCGAAACAGTTTCCTGCCAGGCATGGTTATGATCCTTGGATCCCCAACTGATGAGTCCAGAACGCCCAACTGCAGCGAAATGTGATGCTATCGCCTCCATACTTCAGGTCCAAGTCATTTGTTGGCCACTTAACTTCGGTTATAGTCGACTTCTGTGCGTGCAGAGAGCATGATTAGACGAACGATGAGTTGGCATGTGAATAATGCGCCTAAAGCACCGAAGCCCATGCAGTGAACGTATGCAGCTCAGCGGTTGGCAGAGTCCTGCTGATCCGAATATCCGTCCACCAGCGTCCTCATTACCAATGTGATGTCACCATATAGTATAGTAACCATGTTACAAATGCAGTGGTGATCAAATGCGGGCCACTTCTGAATATCTTTTGTGCGGGAAATGATAAGGGATGTGACAGAGCTATGTGGGTAGGGGCTGGCACACACACTAACAGGAATGCGTGAGAGTTGAAGTGACAACTATGGTGTCGTATTACAACCCGTCAACACTATCGTGGAACCAGTGGGCGACATACTGGCGGTTAAGACTGGAATGGAGCAAGACAGCGCAGTTCATGCAGCGGTGAACAAAGATCCAAAAACGAATTGTCTTGAGGATGTAAAACACCGAATTTGGACACTCATATTCGTGGTTTACCTTTTAGTAGTTACCAAAGGAGCATCGAACATGGTCGGTTTCCTCCCATGGCAATTTCGAGCAAGGGTAATGCTTTTAAAAGCGATTGTTCGGAGTCAGCTCATGGAAAAACGCGAAAGGATCGTTTGATCCTATCGAGAATGTTCAGGAGTATGCTTCTCTGCACGCAAACTGTGCTTCGGTGGAACTGGGGTAATGACGTTCACCGGTAAGTGGTTCCTTGCCGTTATCAAGTACTGCTGTATCTCTACTCCATAAGTATAAGGTTACAGACGAACAACGCCTAGCGTCTATGCATTAATACTGTTATCACTGTTATTGCACCGATTTCATCCACGGTAACTGGACGCATAATATGGTGATATCCAGCGCTGAGGGTGGAACTCATAGTTGTTGGACGATTATGCTTTGGTCAGTAAACCGGAACTCCGCGCGCAGCACTTGACACAGCGATTAGAAGCTCACTGTTGGATCTTGGAGCATCCACCGTATGTCAGGTTTATGACACTCCATCCCGATTGTGGCTGTTTGCGTTGAAACAAACCTCTGCCATTTAGGTTACTGGGACTGCCTGAACGCTGAACGCGAGCTCTGTCTTATTGACCAAGATCTAGGCTCTCTACCGCCAAGTTCTGCGCTCTACTCCCAAATCATGCTGTCTCTATTTGGAGAATCCGAATCTGGACGAAACGCATTTTATAGAGTGATTGGAGAGATCAATACCGAAACCATCCACTTCGAATACGGTCTCCCTGATAGAAATGGAAGTGGTTTGCTTCAAAGCAAATCGAGACCTGAATTGAGACTACGTGCCGTAATCAACGACATCACCGGGTACTATAAGAGTCAACAATGGATTCAAGTGCTATGCGGATCTGCGGCCGTCAACCATGGCTTAGTGGCATTAGCTTCTGGCGACCGGAAGTAATTGGGGCGGAATTTCGCATAGGTCCGAGGGAGGTGAAACACTGACGAGGGACAAAAGGTCGAAACAGCTGGTTGGTGCTTTGCCAGGGGTGTGTCAATTGGTAAGCTGAACTCTAGTGTACTTCTCATATCATCGAATCGACCTCAATGAAGTTTCACTTGACTGGGTTCGCCGGCAGCGAATTGCACACTAAGGAGAGCAGACATCAAGCATGTAAGACACACGATTCGGTTAGCACCAAGGAGAACCAGAGACGAAGGACGTCTGGAAACCTCGCTGGTATGGAACGTGGACCGCTGTTAGTGCTTGCGGGAAAACACGTGTTCGCAAAATAGCTTGGATCAGAATAGATAGCTACAGGTTAAAACAAGGAAAAGAATAAAAAAATAAACGGTACATTCTTCGACAGTACGAGACACAATCCAAATGCTTGATCAGATCAATATGCACAACCGGATGTCTTAAAATATTTCCTCGGGTTTTTGGGTGAGTGACAGATTGAATTCAGGATATGGATCGAGGATATTGTGAACAATAACACATACATACATAATTGAGGTTTTTTCGCAGCTAGCTTCCAAACCAGATAGTCGTACACATGCCCAGGTAAGCACTAGACTGCAGTTTCGGCCTGTTGGGCATCATCTCTAGTGCGCATCCATCGGATCCATCAGGATTCGAAGCCATGACCACCAGCTACTTGAACGGCCAGTCAGCTGCTTATACCACTGGGCGTCGGGGGACAGCTTCGGTCCGTCATGATCTACTAGCTAACTGCCATATAGTGCGTCTTATCCTCCACTGCCATGCAAGTTACGAACGTTGCAGAGGACAGGGTTGGCCCCGAAAGACACGACATCCACTAACAGTAGCTATGGTACGACATAGCAATTAGAAACTGTCAGGGCGGATATATTTTGATGTACTCATGATTAGGGGATTTTAATGTAATTAAGTGAGATTCTTCGCAGCCAGTTCCCAAATCAGATAGTCGTCCACAAGCCCGGAAAAGCACTAGACTGCAGTTTCAGCCTTTTGGGAGTCATCAGTAGTGCGCATCTATCGGATCCATTACGATTCGAACAGCAATTAATTATATCAAAATCCCCTACTCATGAGTAGATCAAAATACATAAATAGCCAAGTGTTCATCCATGGGCGTCTACAGCAGATCTGAATCCATGCGAGATGATCCCTCGACAGGTTTCCCCTGCACTCCCATACCCATCTAACTTCTGCAGCGTTGGCATAGTAACAAATAGGCTGTAGAATCTTAAGATTATATTTATGGATGTTACTTATGAGTAGAAGGATTTTGGCGTTATATGCTTGCATTGTGGGTGACCAAGAAGTCTCCACATCTTGTTCCGTTGCTTCGTAGAGTGTTTCTGGCAATCACGATGGATGTGTTGTCAGTAAGTACGACTGATCAATGGAAAGGAATTCGATACATCAGCGCTCCACCTGCACTCCTCGTCTGAGAGTAAATGACTACACCAAGTCACTACTGTTGTGAGTTTATACATGGTAAACAGCGCACTCCCCACTGAGGTAGAACGGAAGCAAGCAGATAAAAAGCGCCTCTCCACGGTTGAAAAATACTCTCTCAGATTGCATACTTCCTCTTCACAGTGCTGAGCCTAGCTCCCCTTTTCATTCACGCTTATGATGGCATTGCAATCTAAGTGAACCAATATATGATCATGCGGTTGAAATAGCATTCTTAAAGTTGTGTCTAATGAACCCAACGGAAGCAGAAAACCACATCACTGTAACCCCATTGCAGATATCCGCCAAAGGAAGAACCGCAGGATTTCATTGTATCAGCGATTCAGGGGACGTGTCTATATCCAAGGAAAAAACATTTTACCAAGTGAGCTATTTGCATTGGTCTCCAGCAAGAGAAAACGAAAGCAAGCAAACGGACAGAAATGTCTCGATCCCACAAGAAATGGTACGTTTAAATGGGTCACCACGTTCACTGTAAATGTAATTGTTTTTGCACTTTTTCAGAGCTCCTCAACCACAACAGCTCGGTTTTTGCATTCTTCTAAATATCGCGAGTGCAAACCGACAGTGTCGTCACAATGCAAACTGAGTCAACCGCGTCCAGCACACTTTGTGCTCGACCTCTATTTGACTGAGCCGCCTGGGCATGATTTTAAGACGAACTGTGAAAGAATCAAAGTATTTAGCGTTACCCATAACAGCAACAGTAGCGTGGAGATATTTCACCAGGATACCACAGAACTCTAATGGAAATAAATCTGTGATCTTGCTCCTCTCGTAAATTATACATATGGCCAAGTTAACGACTTGCGATATAGTCCCGACAGATCAACACCACTTTTATACGGCCTGCCCAGCAAAAAAGAAGCGCGTTAGGCCATGACACATATGAACTACTGACTAATGATTATAAATGCAAAGAGCGAAGGAGAAAATGACAGAGGGGCACAAGGGCTTGCATAGGTACATCTCCTAGGTGCTTGAGAAAAGGGGAATAAACGAGGACCTAATGCTGAGCCTTAACAAGTTGAAGTGATGTTAATGGAAAACCCGATGACACAGCCGTTTATCGCGTGCGGTTGGAATAACATCAAGCAGACAGTTCTATTGTATTTCTATGTAGGCCTTCGAGCAATTGGTATATTCTCAACTAGGTGAGGCATGACCCAGTTAAGTTGATCCAATCATAAGGTAGAAAGGAAATACAGTTTTATCTTAAGGATCCCAAACCTGGTTTGTAATTCGATGGTGCAGGTTCGTGTCCGCCTAGAAACCGGGTTACGCTCGCAGTATCCTTAACCAACGTGGGATTGGTGGTGGTTACGGGGCAGCCAAGCGTCGGTACTGCGTACCGACGTGCTGCTGATGCCTTAGCTTGCTGTCCGCTGCCGAACAGATTACGCTTTTCCGGAGATTCATCATTAGGCCAAATAGTTGAGATAAGAACGAGTGGATTGAGTAGCTAGAGAATGACGTTGTCAAAATGCACAAAATAGGTGCTGTCGTCTACGTATCGACCGTAATAAACCAAGCTGTTGATGGATTCGTTCAGCTGGTTGCACTCCAATTTGCTCATGAAGATGTCCGCGAGCAACGGTCCTAATGGTGAACCCATTGCCACCCCGTCTATTTGTCGATATAGCGTTCCATTAAACTGAAACTGAATGTTTCGTGTGCACATGAGTAGCAGTTGTCTCTGTCGGTCTAGTGGGATGCCAACATTGATGTTGCGCAGCAGGATGAACTCGCACAGATAATCTACGGTCTCCTCCAAGGGAACATTGGTAAAAAGAGACACCACATCTAAGGAGAACATCTGTCGCCCAGCTAGCTCAATTTGTCTCACTGAGTCAAGAAAATCGAAGGTATCTTTGAGACTGTATCTAGCTATGGCTTTCCTGACTGGTTCCAACCGTTTGACGAGCAACTTGGCAGTTGAATGGTACGGTGAGTTACACATATCCAGTATCGGCCTTAGTGGTAGCCCTTCCTTGTGTACTTTGGGCAGGCCATACAATCTTGGAATTACTGTCCCACTCGGTCTGGTGTATTCAAATATATCTGAGTCGATTACATTCTCCTGCTTTAAGCAACGCAGGAGTTTCGTTATGGATCTCTCGATTGCCTGTGTCTTGTCATTCTCATTATCCACTCTACGAAATTTTGTCCCGTCAGAAAGAACGGCATACATCTTACTGATGTAGTCCGATCTGTCCATCAGAACAATTCCGGCTCCTTTATCCGTCCTAGACAACAGTATCTTATCGTTTCGCTTGAGCTCTTTAAGGGCGTCTAGATGTTCCTGCTTCAATAGATGTTTGGTACATGGTTTATAAGTTAGACAGTTTCAGTGGTTTTCATGCAGGGAACAAGCTAAAACCGAACATGTCCCCTAGAATGCTCATGGCGAATATTGCACAATATAGAAGACTTGTCTGCAGTAGTATATTCACCATGATGGACTTACCGCAGTATATGTATTATAAATTGTAGATGCGCTGTATGTCCATAATGAAAGATGGTAACTTGGATTTTGGTAAAAATCTTGTCTTCTCCTGGTGAACACATACAGAAGGTGAAAAGGGTGAAAATAGTTCTAGAATCTGGCCGTAAGAGAAATATCGTTTGCATTGGGCCATGCGAAATCACTGAGGTGAGATATTGCAGCGAAATGAGTGCATAGTCAACCTGGGATTGGAACACTACCAGTGTGGAAGCAGACACAAATGATTCTGGCACGGCATTCCACACCTGGTAACCGCGTACCAGAAAGCAATTCCGACAGTATTCACAACGACTTTACTACTCTGCCAATTTGAGATCGTGACCTCTCAGAGTACTGTTTTGACTGAACACTTGCAGATGGCGGCAAATGTGGGTGGGGTCGCTCAGCGGTATAGTCCGCTGAAGACCCCGAGCACCAGTAGTCTTCTTTGATACGACAACTGATACAAACCTTTGATATTCTTGGTTGCCCAGGGTAGGATGTTTCCAAAGCGATGAGCTCTCTCCTCAGTCACATATGCCAGCCCTGTATCGCATATTCTACTGGTTGACCTATGTAGGAGGCGAGAAGCTGTGGAAAAAACTTACTGCTAGAATCATTCGGATGCACGTCTCAGAAGGCCCACGTGTTACATGCCCCTTCTTGACGCCGTTTCAGCCTGATTCGAACATCCAATGTCTGCGTCGACAAAATCCTCCAACTCATTTTCATCACAACTCGATTGAAGTTCCTGGTTTCCGAGTTTGTAGGAATTCACCAGCTGGTATCATAAGTGCAGTACACTACATTTGTCCACGTCGAATAGGTGCAGATTTTGTACAGACCACCAGTATGCCCTATCCAGATCGGCTTGAATTACTACGATAGCAGGTGGTGTTCTGATCTCCCTTCACAGCTTGATGTCAGCGGCATCAAGTAAGCAGCTGGAGTATATCAGGCATGTTGGCACGTTAGTATATGTTAAAAAACTTCGCTGTGGTACTCCGCATGCAACAGTTTAGATCAAATAGGAATTCACATACTCTTATCTCCAGGCGCTGGCATAGAAGAAATGTACTTATCCACCCTAGAAGAGGACACTGATACTAAAGGGTTGGAGTTCCGAGAGCAGAATACCATGTTTTAATCTCTTCAGTGCCTTCAAGAAGTCGAGAAAGACCACATCAACTCCTGCACTATTCTCTACTGCTTCAGTCCAGTGGGATCGTGCTAGCTGTAGATGTGTATTTCACAGTAGATTTTATTCTGGTGCAAGGTAGGTAAACTCTTCCAAATAGGCCGTTAGCTCATCGGTAATAATGACTTACATGACATCTGAAAGTACCGGTATTAGGATCACTGGACGGTTGTCGCCTGGATCGGAACGAGTACCTCACGCACCAGACTCCGATGAGTAGGCTACGTGGTGCATACGTTAGTCCACCGACTCTCGCGACGTGCGTTGTTTGCGTGCCTGAGGTGTGGATGGAAGAAGAGGAGAGGTGGCCAAGCGATGACTTGGTCAAGAGGAACGTTGGCACTTATTTCAAAGTTTGCCTCGGTTTGAGTCCCTCGGCTCCCTGGTTGGGGTCCGGAAGACGATGAACACGTTTGGCCTGATACACCTGTTGACATGGCTAAGAACCGACCTCAGTGGCCTTTGTGTTGTGAGTTTCTTGTTCCCTCCACCTCCCGCTTAGCCTCCTGCTTCACCCACGATTTCATTTCTTAGGTATAATGTAAAACTTTTTGTCACAATAGTCGGATGGTAGCTCACTGGAACGATGCCCATCCGGTACTGGTAGATCAGCTGACATGCCTCAGGTTCTTGGTGTTTCCTCTTTTTCTTTTATGTATTGCGGCTTTGTAGCTGAGGTGTTTTCCATCTCTAGCTAACGTGCATAATGAGGATGAATGACTACCTCACTTGTTAATTGGAGTAATCAGCTCATGTTTCCACGTGTGGGGTACGTATATTTCGTCAAAATAATGTTATACAGAGATAAATATGTTATTCTGGAATTCATCTAGGCATACCATAGGAAGCATTGTCACAATTTTACAGGCAGTTATGTCGCAACAGTCACGTTGCGTTGCACGCCATGAGAAGATGGCTGAAAGGTGTAGATGTTGCAGAAAT
The DNA here is from genome assembly GCA_944474145.2 of Dicrocoelium dendriticum. Taxonomy (NCBI): domain Eukaryota; kingdom Metazoa; phylum Platyhelminthes; class Trematoda; order Plagiorchiida; family Dicrocoeliidae; genus Dicrocoelium; species Dicrocoelium dendriticum. The sequence goes on along the minus strand of OX104064.1, from coordinate 232,541,518 downwards.
AACAATAGTACTGGTGAGGAACAAAATCGTTGTCTGTGTGTATGTGTAGTGTAGAGATCAACAGTAAAAACGCATAAAGTAATAATGGTGATGGAATGTGCAGATAGGGTAGTATCTTGAAGTTGGCTGGATTGAAACGACTACCTCCCTTTGCATGGGAGTAATCATCCCGTGTTTCCACATGCTGGGCAAGTACATTTCTTCAAAACAGTATTGGAATAATCGAGCCAAACGCTCAGCTAAGCTCTCTCTTAATGCCACAAGGGACTTCGGGTGAATGGTATCCACTCCAGGAGAGCTGTGTTTACTCATACTCAACCGGTATTTCACCGTAATTTGTGCTATGAAAGAAACATGGATGAGTTTTGGGGTCGAGTGAACCGTTGCCATTGGGTACTGTGGCAAGTGTTTGCAGCGAAAAATTAAAGCATATTGTACGCATGGGGTATGCGCCTAATTCTTCGGCGTTTACGTCAATCCCTCCGTCATTTGAACAGGATGGATTCCCCGTTTTACCTTTCGTGCACTGTTTACCTGTTGGTACAACAGCTTGTGATTTGAAACCACACACGTTGCCAACTTCTGCTGGCATGCCATTTTATCTACGGGAACAAGTTGGGTACAGTGCTTATGTTGGGTAACATAGCCCATCCCGGTCTCGGTGCTCGGACAGAGCTTACAGTTATGCTTGGCCGAGTTTCGTACCGCTCAACGATTGTCTGTCTTGCTTAGTATGGACGAGCGCACATTTATCGAGCGGAAACCCTTATTTCTGTTGCTTCCTAACAAGTATTAAACTGACTGACGAAATGTGGCCTTGAACTAACAGGTGCCTCGCCTGTTTGGATGGTCCAGTTACTTATCTCATCTATTCGCGTTAATATGTCATAGCGTATGCTTATTCTCATTGCGTCAACAATTTTCACGGCATATTCTGCATAACAGTTGTATTCCAAGGGTAAGACCGCCTGAGATCTGCTGTTCTAGGAGACACTGAAAAGCACCCTATTGATCATCACTTCTTTACTGGTGAATCCCCAGTCCAGCATAGAAGACCTATCAGTTTCACTAATTCGATTGAGAGTCTTAATGTGGTCATACAACGGGAAACCGGAGACAGCCCCTTGTAACTGCGCATTGAACGGTTCTTCAGAAGCGGCTTGGGATTCAAGGGTGTGCATGTTGAAATCGCCAGTAAGAACAAGGTGACGGTAACTTGTGTTTATCAACCTCCTTATTGCGGATACCAGATAGAATTCTATCGCAGCCATGGAGGTGAGGGGATTAAACGACCGCTACAAAGCAGGTGTCATCGCCTCTTACACGTATATGGCAGCAATGGGAATCCAGAACCCTATTGATCGAATCCGTTGTGGGCTCATATTGGAAGTCACTGTGGAAATACAGAGCCAACTCTTCTACTTTGGCGGGTCAGTCGAGCGGAACAACAGACATGTCTGGCAGTGCGATCTCGAAGTCCCTTTTGTCTAAGCGTAACCATTTCGCCGGTATAGCATTGAGGTCATTGGTCTTTAATCCTTGACGGAATAACAGTTCGGTAAGTTTACTACGTAAGCCTTGAGTGTTGGTGTACATACAGGAAGGGTTCTTGGATGTATGCAGTATTTGACAAGAAGTATATGAAAATGGTACATTTGTGCAGATCAATGAGAGACCGGCATCTAATCATTTTTTGGGTGAGCTGCCAAATCTCAATATGAATGCAATTTGTTTTTAGTCTCACCTGCGCTTGCGGTATGTAGTCCATCTTTCACTTTCTCGGAAGCTACTGGTCTTATCGCACCGTTTTCTGAATGGATGTTGTGGTTAGATTGAACAATGAACAATGATTTATCACGGGATAAAAGCAAGTGATTGACATGTCCCGTAGGATGCTTGGGGTGAATATGATGAAAGCAAAATATATCTGAGTCATCTACCGAACGTCTACCTAGATGAATACTTTGATAAATTACATCAGTGTGAAATTAAAAATAATATCGAGCGTAAACGTACAGAAAGACACTAGGGTGCAGTGATCATTAATGTAAGGCGTGAGAAAAGTAAAATATGGTCGCTCACTTAGGTCCATTTGATACATTAGTCCTGTTGAAAACATGCTTGGCGTAATCCACAATAGAGGAGCTTAGGTAACAAAATGTTGGGAGCTGAGGGCAACATCTAATCGTTTTTTGAAAACATCCAGGGTAGGAGAGGATACAACTGAGTCTGAGAGTGCGTTCCAAGGTTTGCAAACCCGAAGGGAAAAGTAATTCCGTCGACACTCTAGACGGCTATATTGTTCCTTAAACTTTAACAGTTACCCCTGAGCTGCGTGTTGTGGCTAAATTTCAGCAAATGGCGGCATACGTGGTTGGGGTCACTCAATATCTGATACGCTAATATGAGATCGCCGCGCGGCCTTCGATAACATCCGCTGAAAATTCCCAGCAACTGCAGCCTTCGGTGGCAAGAGTGATACCGCAGGCCCTTCACGTTCTTTGTTGCTCTCCGTTGTGGTGCCACTATCGCTTTTAGGTCGCTCTTCAACCAAGGTTGCCAAGCTTGGATTGCGTACTCAAGATGCGGGCGCACGTAGGAATTGTGCATCATTGGGAAGGTTGATGGGTCAAATCTCCCGAATGCCCTTCGCAGCATGCCGACGTGCTGGTTGCCTCTTTTTGCAGCTAACTTAGCCTGTTTCGAACAGTTGAGGTCGCCCTAGACGATCGCACCAATATTACGTTCCTGGGAGCTGGTCTGCAATCCGTTGGTCCCAAGCAAATAGGTGTAGTTACGTCTAGGACGTAATTATACAACTTGACCTTTGTCTACATTGAATGGTAGGACGTTTTGAACTGACCAGTTCGACACTGTGTTAAGATCGCACTGGAGCCGTTCATGGTCGTCCGGTCCTCTGATCATTCGCCATATCTTGATATCATCAGCGAAAATAGGGAATCGGAAGTAATTGGTCTCGCCAAATCGTTAATGAACACCAAGAATAGACGAGGTCCAAGCATCGAGCCCTGTGATACTCCACGTGCCACATCGATTTCATCAGACAATGATTCTCGGACTTACACCACTAGCCGTCGTTCGTGTAGCAAATTGCTAATCCAACTCAGGATAGGGTGGCCAATGCCGTAGTTCCGAAGCTTCTGAAGGAGAATTCGATGGCCTAAGCGCTTAAACGCTTTTAAACAGCCCAGGTAGGTGACATCGACTCCTATTCCATCGTCAACAGGTTTAGTTCGGCTATTACGTGCAATTAATAGGTTAGTATTACACAAATGCTTTTGACGAAAGCCGTGTTGCTCTGGGGCTATTAAGTTGTGGATTTCCAGATACTGCATCAGCGCATCTGCAATGATTGATTCCATCACTTTGGATAGTACGGGAAGTAGTGTTATTAGACGGTAGTTGGCAGGATCATGGCGGCTACCTTCTTTATGAATAGGAGTGATGCCTCCTCGCTTCCATACTGGTGGAATATGGTTCACTTCTAGACATCGCTGATAGAAAACAGCCAGTGATTCTGCTAGATCACTAGCTACCGTCTGCAGAGTTTCTTGTCGTGTCGTTTCCGCTAGAACAGCGAGTGGCTGTTGTTCCCTAGCTGCTGTCTTTACTCGTAGTTCCGAAGGAAATGTGTTGTGTAGTATTTGATAGCTGCAGGTTAATCACACCTGCCACGGTTGTGACTGAACCATTGGTTTCAGTATCCTTTGGCCACTGCCCTTTTTAGTGAGCCGGCCCGGGTAATCTTGAAATTGACGGAAGTATGATGTCACCAGTAAAAAGCGTTTCGTGGATATGCCGCCATTCTTCCAGACTATGCGTTTCCTTGTCGCTAATTGGCGGTAACTCGGGGACGCGTTGCTACTGTCCATTTGTCAGTTATACGAATTAGTTTTATCTTGCTGGCGTTCACTTCATGTAACATCTGAATATATGCCTGTTCCACTGTCTTTATTCCGCATAGTCTCCATCTCATCTGTGGAACCCAATCTTACTCGTGTTAAGAGGAGCTCATTATTGTGCGTCAAGGTTATATGTCTAGTGATGTGTATTAAATCAGTCCGGCTGGTCTGAACGCTGATTGCAGTACAAGTAAAGTTTCACAGTGTTAATTCATGCTGCTTTTCAAGTATTAAGGAGCTTGCCTTAGACCCAAGAACATTGCTGAGTATGAATGTCAGAGCACCATAGTTCTGCCTGGTATTCGGAGATGTAGGGAGCACGGTTATCAGTGGCTTTCATGAGGTCTCTGCAGATTGAAACCGGTCCTTGACCCGTGTTGTGACTGTAGAGAGTGAAGCTACTTAAGTCACGCCCTTCCGAGGCCTTAAGGATCGAAAGTCTGCCCTATAATCTTAAAGTCACTGGTTGGAGCCAGATTAAGTTCATGCAGGGACCCATATCGTATCCTCAGCCCAAACGCGACTGATGGTAGGTGCGCGGCGGCGAACCCCACGGTACTGCGTACAGACGTATTGCTGATACCTTACGGAAGTCACCCTTTGCTCATATGGAACAGCAACGGTTGCATACGTGGATCGGTCTTTAGCGAGCTCGGTTTTTTCGGTCGAACGAAAGTGTAGGTGATACTTATGCTACACCAGTCGATAGATTGGAAAAGAGGATGTGAATGCTGAAGCCCGGTAGGCTTAGATCATTGGAGATGACGAGCTGGTTGATGGTTTCCAAGATTTACCATGTTTCGTGGCAGTGGAACACCTGGCCCTTTTTCTTAGTCACCATGTAAAATTTGGGGATGGATGAGGTACAAGCCGTGTTGTTGCCGCCTCGAACAATGTAATTAGCGCACCTAAAAACAGTTCGGTTTTGACGATTAGTCGGTCCTACGTTGGTGGTGCTGGTGGTACAACTTTTACAATCGGAACAGTCATACACTTAGGACAGCTCATGATATATTTCATTTGTTCGGTTCGACAGGCTGATGCATTTCGGATGGTGACTTATAATACAGTGGGAACATGCTAGTCCTACTTGTACTACCCTAGTACATGTTTGCTTGTCACGGAACACTTCCTTTTGGGGTACAAGTTTTGTAACCACAGTGCTCGATTGGCCATTGACTGGTTTACAGGTTGGCAGCATCTTGCTGTTGGTTAGCGTTCGATCGCTAATCGTCAGGTCAAAGTCGGACGTATGTTGCGCTTGTGTTTTACGGCTAGTATAGATCGTTATCATGCCAGGCAGGTTGGTTGCTCGCGCCGACCACAATTTTCAGAGGCGAAAGTTGGAGGTCGCTTGCCTGAGAAGTGGACACAATGGAACCGCGGCTTTCTCTATAGCTGGTACGCACAGTAATGGAAGGAGACGGATAAAAGCTTGATGGAAAGCTGGGTGACTGTTCTATCGGATGGGTTAACAATGCTTTGTAGGTGCTTGTAATACCTCAAAGTTGTACGCGTCAGTAAAGGAGAAAAATTGTCCACATCTCTAAATCCGGTAGAAACAATCTCCGCTGAAATTATTCCTTATGAAAAACTGTCAGCGGATGGAACTTCCCAAACCTGGACGAACATGTGTAAGGGGAGCGAGGTGCGACAGTGTTAAGGAGAATATGTGAAAACTCTTGAAACGCAAGATGAAGCGATTGTCACCGGTGTTTAGGCGCGTTTCTGGACATAACTGAGGGTTGTTGAGATGAATCGCGGTCCTCCCCAATGCAAGGATTCAGTCGGTACGGTGTGCCGCCGTACCACTGAGTCACGAGCAGACTTAGGTCCCAATTAACTAAAATGGTGGGCGACTCCAAGCAAGCCAATGGTTCCGATTGTGTATGGTGTCATCGGACAAAGAGCTGGCTATGTGATCCGCATCTCTGAAGTGAAAACACACCAGCGGCACCCAGTCTTGGTACAACCGATCACCTTGCATGATGCCAGTTAAGCAGTTATTCCCATGAACCCTGCAGTCGAAAAATGTAAGCTGCAATATTTATTTAAAATCGCTGTCTAGTATCGCAAGAGGAATGAGTGCCTTGCAACGAGAAACAGAATAGAAATAAAGAGAGCAAGAGCACTAACTAAAGTTAGAGCATCTCTCTAGGTCTCATCAACTGCAGTCACTAAGTTTCGAATATGATGCTGGATAGGCATTCATTCTGAAAGGACTCACCATGGTCTCTTTGCAAATGCGTCGATAATCCGAAAGCTAGTCATGTTCTGCGCATGAACAAGCACGCAATACGGCCTTTCTGTCACCTAACTATAACTCATAACCAGCACCAACCCCATTACAGCAACATTTGCACCATCATCACCGGTATCATCATTAGTAACGTCACCGTCACAACCGTGACGATGCGCATAGATGGACGGGCGACCGTCACATTTCGGCGTGTTTTTGCTCCTGTTCAACTGCAAAAGGTAACTATAAAAATAAATAGCGTGAACTATCCAGATACGTTGAAAATTGGGTATTGCCCACCCGAAAACACTGCACAGCCACGACGCGTTTCGATGTAATTTCATCTCATCAGGTGGAGACAGCAGGATTTGAACCCACGACCATTGGAATAGCGTCGTGGCTGTGCAGTGTTTTCGGGTGGGCAATACCCAATTTTCATCTACTATGAATACGGTCCCAGTGATCACAGTGACTAAGGTTCATTTCAATGTGAATCACAGTCCATTAAATTGAGGTTGCGTATCGCAATGCAATCACACAACGTGTAGTCCAAACTTGACCCTCCAATTAGTCATTTACCATTGTGGCAAAAAGCCTTGCCCACCGTGACCCGGTAGCCAAAGTGGTGGCGGTTTTGGCTACAATTCCAATGGTCGCGGGATCGAGGCCTGCTGTCTCCACCTGATGAGATGAAATTACATCGAAACGCGTCGTGGTTGTGTAGTGTTTCCGGGTGGGCAATACCCAATTTTCATCTACTATGAATACGGTCCCAGTGATCGCGGTGACTAAGGTTCATTTCAATGCGAATCACAGACCATTAAATTGAGGTTGCGTGTCGCAATGCAGTCACACAACATGTAGTCCAAACTTGACCCTCCAATTATTCAGATATGTTGTTATATAATATCACGCATCTTCAATATCGCCTTTCTTTGCCTATAAGTCTTTAGATTTTGGCAGAATGGTGTTTTCATTCAGCGTGAGGATCCGTTTCAACGCCCTGTTTGACTACGTTTTGTACCCCTTGCCGTACCGGTGGGACGTATTTGGGACGAATTTCGGTCGCTTAAAAACTTTTCGGTTTAGCAAAACAGCTACAGTATTGTGTAATTTGGAAATTGATTTCCGCTTAATGTTGGCGGTGTTTGCATTCAGGAAATATGATTCCATGGTATAAGGTAAGGGTAAGTTGGAAAAACTGTTTCTGGATGACCAAACGTCGTACAAAGTTTGTCCAATTAGGACGGCCAGGGGCACAGAAATTGGTGTCTGGGCGCTCCGACGGTCACTCAATCGGGCACATTTTGGTTACTTATGCTACATCGGTGGCAAGAGCCCAATAACGAATTCAGCAACTTGACTATACTTACTAAAACGATTGAGGACGAGATGTCTTAAACTTGCATAAACTGCTCAGGGTAAAAGCCATCACAACCTGTAGTCCTCCCCACAGTTGCAAACTAGTGATTTTAACCCAGGGGAGTGAACTTTGTGAAGCAAGTTGTGGGTATCTCCCACTATGACATATTGCAGAGCAAGCGTTTAGAACAAGTGGCGTCAACCCCTTTACCTAGTTCCTGATATTTGGTTCCGGGTTGCATGTAGCATGGATCGCTCTGGACACTAGGGAAGAGATTAAGTTTCCAGCACCTGTCTACTAACTAAGTGGTTCTAACGCTTGAAGCCAACACAGTGATTTTGTTCAATTCAAACAACATTCTACTGCCTGCAAAGTGGGTGGCTTGCATTACAAATACCAATCCATAAACCTGCAGTAATTAACCGGTTACATGGGTAGATTAACGAACAAGTATCCGCATGCAGGATGAATATGTGCAGATCGCGATGCGTCAATTCTCTTAGAGTAACATTGCCTATGTGAAAGTAGGCATTTCCTCTGCAGTAGAAGAGAGTATTGGGTGCTGTCTTCTCTGTGTGCAACTATTTCGTGACCTTCTCCTAACCTCCAACGGCTTATTATCATTAGAGTGGCTAGCCGGAAAGGTGAGTGGATCAAATATGGCGATTTCGACTTATCGAAAGCAGAGGCGAGGTGGCATTCCGGTAACAATCATCACATAATCATCCGAGCAGCCGCATTTCACAATGATAAGTCACATCGAAATGAAATTGTATTCCTGCGTTGGATGTCAACCTCATTTGTCACATTAATACTTCACCGGAAATCGGAATTGTGCAAGCTCACAACTCTGTAAATGGCGAACACCGCTTTACAGTCGCCAATTGTCGCAGGTTGAAGTTGGGGCAAACGATTACCTGAACAGGTGTTAGATGGTTAACGATCGACCAGGGTAGGAATCTGGGCCATTGGAATCAACGGTCCGACCCTTGCATTGAAGCTTCTTTATCAAATTGTGACCGATTCTACCATCTGTTCCAGTGCAACGGAAAAGCAGACAATGGACCATGTCATCTACAGCCCACCTCATATTGACCCATATAGAAAGCTGGTCATAAAGTGCGCAAACATTTTATAGCGGTATATGCGGATGGGCAATCTGACTGCGAAACATTGAGGAAAATGCTGCCAACACCTAAGAAGAGCATTGCAAACGCCTTACCCATTCGCATTACTTTTTCGGCCGAAAGGAAACGGAATGCAGCCACGGTGTTCTGATGATCAGGCACGATAAAACCTAACAGTTTCGAGGGAGCATTTTACGCTACTCGGATGTTAACACTAATTTTTACATCCCCATATGTTCCGCTGTAGCAGAACTTATCAATGAATTTGGGATACAAATAGAGCATTTATTTATAGGTAGAAATTCGTCACACCTAGACTCACTCAGACAGCCGCCACACGCCCGGAAATACACTTTACGCGCGTTTCCTCCTTGCGGGAATCATCAGCGGTGCACATTCCATCGGACCCTTAGTAGGGCTCGAACCCGCAACTCGACTGTTGTCTGTCCGTGGTTGAGACCACTGAGCTACGGGGGACGGAAACGACCAATGTGAATAAATTACTAGATGTGATATAGCGCCGCTCACTATCCACTGACTTACACGTTACTACCGTGCAGAGGACAGGGTAGCCCCCTCACCAAGCGACGAGCTCAGTGGTCTCAACCACGGACTGTCAACAGTCGAGTTGCGGGTTCGAGCCTTACCAAGGGTCCGATGGAATGCGCACCGCTGATGATTCCCGAAAGGATGAAACGCGCGTACAGTGCTTTTCCGGGTGTGTGGCGGCTGTCTGAGTGAGTCTAGATGTGACGAATTTCTACCTATATCATTCAAATCCTTCTACTACACTTCTGTAATCAGAGCATTCATTTATTGTAGAACCAAACATCTAAGTAACAAACCGGTTACACGCAAGGTGTAGAACAGCGAAAAACCGTGAACGAATCGGCCAACTGCAGGCTGAAACGGAAAAGCAAAACAAGCACAGGTAGCTGTTAACTTGAAAGCTGCCTGACATCGAATTTTATGCTTGGAGCTACGAGTGAATCCATAAAAGGGATTACTCAATTCGATTGAGCAGTGTATCGGTGAGGTTGATTCGTGGTAGCACAGAGTGGGCATAACCAAAGACAAGCTTGCGAGTATTGTATGCTAGTCAGTTTATAGTTACTCTGCAAAGAACTGCTGTACACGACGCAGCCACTCCAAGAAGAAGTATAATTAAACCTGCTTTGAGAATATTCATCGCAGTTAGACTCGGTCAGACAGCCAACACACATGCCGGAATCCGCTTTACAGCCGCTTCCTCCTATTGGGACTCGCCAGTAACGCACATGCGCGGAATCCTGCTGGATTCTAACCCATCGACTTAGGGGCCAGCGAATTATGCCACTGGCTCTGTGGCATAAGTTTCTGACACGTAAGGTGATGGTCTAGAGTACAGCATGAATCGGGGGTTGCGCGCTACTGGCGAGTCCCAATAGGATGAAGCGGCTGTCAAGCGGATTCCTGGATGTGTGGTTACTGTCTGGCTGCGTCTAGTTGCGATGACTCTTCTCAGAAACACAATAAATCACACTGCTACTCATTAAATATACCTTCCACGTTTATGACGAATAACGGATGTAAAGATGTTGCAAAAAATTAGAGGCCCAAGCAGAAATGAATTAACTTCCGCTGAAACCTGCCAAGTGCCATCTGCGCACCAACTTCAATAGCCCGTATCTACTGCGGCAGCCCTTTTCTACAACATGTGATTAATGAAAGACACTTACTTGCCATTGCTCGAAACGTTGACCAATTCACTTTTATGTTCGAAAGCAACAAATGTGGCTAAGTTGAACTGGAGGCTATTGAGGCGACCTTCAGGCACATTTGAGCGACGGTTATTACCACTTCTGACTAACCCGTATACTCACTCCCATACTAAGTATACGGTTCAGGCCTGGTGTCCACGGTTGGCGGTGGAGATTAGTCTCTTGGAGCAGCCCCAAGAAGAGCTATCCACCTAATACCGGTGAACGAAAAATACCCTTTGGAGTGAGTGATTTTTATGCCACCTTTCGGAGGAATTTTGCTCATTCGGAAAAGTTTTTCTAGTGCACGTACCATAAATACATTCTTCCTAGTTGCGAATACCGTCAACGATAAGCGTACATCGTTGCCAACATAATAAGAATGAAATACTACAACTGAAAGGCCGAACTGAAATTAATTGTTCGTGACCGAAATCCGTCCTAAATGTGCTTCAGTGGGACGGCCAAGGGCACCGAAAATGGTTAACCTGCCGCAGCGTATCGGTCACTCGTGCTCATTGCAAGTACGCTTTCACTAAAATATATAGACTGAGGGTGTGAATGATGCAGAATGATATCTAACAACCTATTTAAACATATTACTCCTGTTCTTCTTGCCTCGGCGAGTGATCAAAACCGTGCTCAAATGGGATGGCTGGCCGTCCATTGGTGCACACAGGGTACCAAGGCAACACGTGGACTATCCGTCTAAACTATGAACCACGGCTACGTTCGGTAGGTATGTTCTCCTCAGAATACGGGCGGCTCCCGGGACGTCTCACTGACATATCGGATACTAACAGATAGCGATCGTCCATATGAGTCACCGCTAGCCGTAGCCCCTTACAAGCAATGTCGAGGCCACGAATTGAAATTTGCAACTCAATACCCCAGACTGGATTGTAGAAAGCATTTTTACTCTCTTCGAATCTATTCACGTGGGAATATACTACCAGCGTACGGGATGAATGGATCAGAAATCGCGACACTCGAAAGACTACTTGACTTGCATCTAGGGGATAAATGATACACAGCGTTCCATGTCAGGACTTTCGGATTTTGATTTTGCTTAGAAGTCTAACGGACCTCTTTAACAATTGCATCACTACGGGTGTGACCCCGGACATTTGGAGAACGGCCAATATCACCCCAGTACCAAAAACCGGATCTCAAAATTATCGCCCCAATCACAAGTACATTTGTGCTCCTAAAACTTTTCGAAAGACTGGTTATTCCGCGAATATTTTAGCCGCTCCTGAAGTCGATATCTATAAGCTTGCGTATAGACCCCAGCGCACCACATTGGATGCAGCGGCATATGTTGTTCGTTCTATAGCCTCTGCATTAGATCGAAAATATAAATCCGTACGGTCTCTTCCTGGATTATTCGAATGCTTTTGGAAGTCTGGATAGGTCAAGGTTACCAAACCTGCTATCCGAAAATGGAGTTCACCCTGGTGTGTGTAATCTGTTGCGTGACTATTTTACAGATCGTACTCACTTCCCCAAGTTGAACGGTAAGAAATTCTCTGTCCTCCGTGCCGAGTGGGGTGTTCTACAAGCCGCGATCCTATCAGCTTTCTATTTTCCTTGTATGTTGAATCTCTCCCTATACAAATCACTTTTATAGGGTGTAATTATGCTGATAAGGTTGTGCTGGGATGTATGTCCCCCATTAACCAGGATTCTTCATCACTTCAACGTGGGTTAGAAGATCTGGTGGAACGGCCTTCATCCAGACCTCGTATGCGTAATGATTCTAAATGCATTGATGTAATATTTTCTTTTCTTCGTGGCGATAAGTTGCAGTCCGTCATAACTTTCTCCCCCACACTTATTGTGGGCTAAGGGTTTCGAGGGTCAGTTAGATGCTCTTGGGTAGCAACACGGAACCTTTTCCTTCTCCTGACCACATCCATCTTCCAAGTTTGAGTTCATATTCTGTCATTCTCCTTACACTTTGGTGTTATCCTTCATTTAAACGACTTTCTTTCCCCTTTATCTTCCATTCTCTTTCTGCGTCTTTCTTACTCCACTTGACCTACACAGCCGGGACTGCTAGTGCTGGGAACGTCGGCTGTAATTGGTTGACCAGGGTGTGGTTAGGGTGATTCGTCTTAGATCCATCAAGACCTCCTAGCACCTTATCATTTCCTGGCTCAGCCATCTGCTCAAGAAGGAACACGCAAGGGATTTTCCTATAGTTCCAGTTCCATCTGAATCTGAATCAGAAAATCCCATTCCCAGGTCTTCCACTGTCAAGTATCTCGGCGATTTTCGTCACAGAACCTTTCTTGGTCCGCGTAGGTCTGTACAAATTTTCAAAAAGTCAGCAACGTTTCTTTTTATGTCCTCAGACTTGTGCTTTCAGTATCTCTCTCTCTTCCTCTTGTATTATTCCTCATTGGCTACACAGCTCTCCTGTCACTTTCCCTGGACTGCTTCTTGGTGCGATCTATAAAGCACATTTCTAGATGCAGCGGATTGTCTAGAGATTCTTTAGTTAATTTGGTCATTTCTATACATCTTGTTGCCTGCAATGATTTTCTGTTAAGATATTAACTGATCGATTTCATCCACTTCACAATGATCTTGCTAAAAGGGTCTCTTTCTCTTCTACTCGTACGAAATTCAGTAGTTTATGCTCCCGCGCGTCATCGTATCGTCATATGGTTTTGCCTTATTTCTCACGTTTACTGGTTGACACAGCAAAAGTCACCAACATGCTGCGCGAGCGCTTGTTGGAGTAACAGTTCTGCTTTTTCCACTGTTCTACCCAAGGATGTTTATTATTATTATCATCCAGGTGTCCGCAATGATGATGTGAAATGCTGAAAATGAACCCATTAGGGTACGAAAAGCAAATTGTGACTTGATTTGACTTGCTATCCTGTAGGTCATGCATAGTTGTTGATATTTTCCCAGCATGCATTAATGAAATAGCAAAAATAACGCAACCAAGATGCTAATAAATGTACATTGTACCCAAGCGCAATGCACATGTATACGTACCTTCTTCCTCTTCGGCACAGGTCTAAAAGCGGTTAGCTTGACATTTGGTGGACTTGTCTGGCGCTTAACTTTGGCGAGTTTATGCCTCATGGTTATGCTGGCCGTCTTGGTCTGGATAGCTGATCACAAGCCGTTGGCACCAAACGCGACGACGGACGAGGATAGTGCAATGTGTTCCCACCAAACACGGTCGTTGAACGCGGGCACACACAAGATATCAGCTACGGCGGTTCGTAGTTGAACACACAACAGAGGACGCCTTTTCAGAAGACATGGAGGTCACGGACAATCAACGGGCGCATTCATATTTGTGAATGTCAATGTTTCTCACAGTGTGGAGAAGCATATCTTACGAATACAAAGGCAACGGTGCTGTAAATACCAAAACGGATTGCAAAATACAGGAATTGTATTCCCATGGCAGAAAGCAGTAGTTTTTCGTACCGACAATTCTGACAGTGATCTCCACAGTCACCGTGACTTGAATTATAGAGTAAACAGGTCTGTATGTGCAATGAAAACATCAATCCTTTATGTACACCGATTTGGTATACTTTTCAGGATGGGTGACAATATTACTCTACGTATATAGAAGAGTAGTAATTAATCCCACTAGACGGTTAAAAGTTGATACAAGCGAACATATGTTTTCTAGAACTCCTCTTCAGTCTTGTACAAATGTATGTCGGAAAAACAAAATGTTTTACACAACGTAAGAGTTGGTAAGATAAATTCCGTTCACAATCACTGATCAAGCACAATCGCTATCCGTTAGGTCACAAGTGCGGCGTACACTCTATTCTGTGTGCCGGATGTCGCAGTTAGGGTGGGCAAAAGCAGTTTTAACGCCTGAACGAGTCGTTTCTGAACACACAACTCCGGCTCGTACAGTCGAGTCTCGAGGGCCTCTGCGGACTCAAGCAAATGCCTACGAACGCACTTTGATCCATTTTCTGGTACCTGATAGCTAACCTTGAATGACTCAGCCAAGTTGGTGGCTTGGCCAGTGTCGGTGAGAGGCGTAGCTATGAATGAGTTGGTTTGTTTTCCATAACCATTATATGGAACACAAAGTGAAGCTGCTACGAAGCTGCTCACTTAGAATCGGATGCAGAAGAAATATGACCTAGGTGCATGCCGTAAGCCAGAACGTACGTAAGTGATTCAGCGTAGTTGACCCTAAACCTAGCAGCCCCGTAAACCCCAACCACTGAGGAGGCCGGATCAACAGTCAGGCACCGATATGGCTAAACAACTTCAGGAAGAATGAACAATGATTTATCACGGGTAAAAAAGCAGGTGCTTGACAAGTCCCGTAGGAAAATTGGAGTAAGCATCAAAATTGAAAGGATTGTCGAATAAGTAAATGGTTATTTTAAGCATCTACCGATTTAAATCTACTATTGAATAACGAAAGTTTGAAGTGGGATTAGGATTTGCACACACGAGATAAGAGAAAGTGGCGTTGAAGTTGCTTAAATGCGTGGGAAAGAAGAAAGGAAACGACTACGCTAACTCGTGTTTTGCTTCATTTGACAAATGTGATTTTTTAAACCAGTTTAGGTACATCCAGACTACTCACATAGACACTTCAGCATGTATCCTCACCGCTACGTTGCGGAGAGGGCCGCTAAGCACATGGTTAGGTTTGCGTTATTTCTTCCTCCGAGTGGAACGGACTATATCAAGTAATGCAAGTTGGAAAGCGTTTCATCTAAGCGTTTTATGAATAGTGTTAATGTAGGGGTAAGGATAAGGTGAATAACAAGAGAATTCCAGGTACGGGGCATACGGAGGGCGAAAACGTTTCGTCGACAAGCAAGTCGACTGTAGTGCGTAGCCAGTTTGAGCTGATGGTCTCTCAGGTTGATATTTTGGCTCAGCACTAGGGTGAACCAAGACTTCTCTGAGTTGTGCTGAGTTCTGCCAATGAAGCAGAAGCTGTCCTGATATCGACAGCACGCCTCCGAAGTGGGTCATGTTCCATCCGCCTATTCCCGGGTATTCCATGCAGCAAGTGCAGACAGGCGAAGCAATATTTAAACGAAAACCGGAAGGAATTCGTAGCCAGGACCATCCTTGTACACGGTGTTCTCGAGGCTGGAAGTCATGATGAGCGCGAAGCGGCCAGTCACGACCAGGAGCAATGGCGGTATACTCGCGAGACCCTCTCCCTGCAAAACGTCAGGGCGTAATCAATCTTGTGCCTGCACCGATAGACGAACTACAAAAGATGTGGTCCGAGGATTGTGAAGGTGGTTCTTCAATCTAGACAAGTATCAGCAATGGTAGTGGAGGGATGGTATGCAGGTCGCAGCAGCCTTCTTTCCGAGCTCCGGATCAAATCAGCATCTGCTAATCAAACACACGAAAGCAGCCACTAAGGCAGACAATTTACCGAGGTACGTTCGGATAACTTCAATCAACTAGCCAACAAAACTGGCAAACACACCAAAGCCAAAAGGAAAAACGTAATGGTCGGATCCATGAATCGAACACAGATGATTTCATAATCCCCCACCCAACAAATGATTAGTTGCCGACCTTTCACCGATCGGCATAACATTTTACCCAGAACGCGCATCCCACGATGCGTTGTTGAAAACATAAAAGCTTTCCTGCACGTACACCAATGAACTAGGTCTGCTGAAAAAACTTGCCGAACGGCGGCTAAGTCCAGCTTCACACACCTGGGACCTCATATTCGTTAAGGAAGCTTGGTTGAACTCAGCAAATACCGACGTCGAAGTTGCGATAAATGGTATGTCCCTTCTCCGAAACGATCGGCCTAGCAAGGACGGGTGGGGGTACTGTTATACTGCCGCAACAAGCCGCGTTGCGACGCGGTGGCCGATCCGGAAACGCTGATCATAGATTCACTCTGGTGCAGTCTGAGACTGAGAAGTAACGTCAATTGCCTTTTGGCTGTTGTTTATCGTCCCCCAATGTCCACACCCTTCTGCCTTATCCGTGGGAAGAATCCTACGAGGACGATACAGTCCTGTTCTCATCTCAGGTGAGTACAATCTTCATGATTTGGAAGTTACGGCATCCCCCAGCGAGCAGTCTAAGGCCGAGCTGCAAGAGTATATTGCAAGCATTCTGCTCTTCAGCCATGTCAGTTTACCCACCTGATTCAGAGCTGGAAATAAACCAACTGTGCTTGATTTAGTGTCCACGAACGAAGAACTTATGATACAGAATCCAAGGCTGGAGAGCCCTGTGGGGCGAAGTGATCACGTAAATATAATTTACCACTTCATGTATTATGCGGAGTATCCACAAGTACATACTAACTTGATTCGAATAATTACCCACTACGACATACTGGCAAAACTTGTAAGAAATGCCATCTAGGAGTTTCCGGACGACTGTTCTATTGACAGTGTTTTGTTGGCTTTTATTGGCGAGTTCAGTGATCTGATTACATCTTATCAGTCAACAAGCCCCTTCGTTCTGCAAGGGCACAATCATTCATTAGGAGTAGAACCCGAAAACACATGACAGTAAGAAACGCAGCGTGGCATGTGTATAGAGCGAACCCTAGCCCAGACAGCTGGAGTAACTATGTTGTGCATCGTAATCCCTGTACCACACATGTGCGCGAGGACAAAAAAGTACACCAGCGGGGTCTAGTGGAAAAGTTTTGGGTTAACAAAGAGCTTCTGTACAGACATGGGAATAGCCTCCTGAATGTGCAACGTGGTGTTTCCACGCTAGTGTCAGCAGATGGATGTGCACAAACCGCAGAAGATGCAACCAACGTTCTACGGCTACAATATGCCCTGATTTTCCGATGTGCTTCAAGCATTTGTAACATACCTGCCCTGTTCTCCCAGATGCCATTCGTTACACACGTCACGTTTAGTTCAGCTATCATTTTGAGGAAGCTGCTGTCGTTGCGCACCCATGGTCCCCCAGGAGTTGACAACACCCCGAAAAATGCTGCAGTTGGCAGCTACGAGGATAGCTGAACCATTAACGAGGTTTTTCCAAAGATGTCTGAACGAACAGCAGGTCCCTAGCATGTGGAAGCAAGGCATCATTACTCCGATTTTCAAAAGTGGTAGCCGTTCAGAACCAGCCAACTATCGCCCAGTGATTCTCCTCCCAGTGCTTTTAAAAGTGATGGAATCGATCATCATCAGTCATGTAATACCAACCCACGGCTTGCCCGGGAGAGTTGGACCGAGATACCCGACAGTGAGACCGAACTTGGTGTCATCCACCTACACTTTTCCAAAGCATTCGACCGCATAGATCACCGCATCCTTCTCCAAAAGCTGCAGTCATACGGAGTTGAGAACCTTGTCCTCAGATGGATCGGAAACTTCCGCCTGCAGCGGAGCCTTCAGGTTCGAGTTCGGGGCGCATTTTCCGATCCAATTACCGTGGAATGCTGTTTTTTACAAGGGTCGGTGTTTGGGCCGCGGTTTTTCTTGTTCTTCATTAGCGACCATGCGAGTGTCATCAAGTTAAATTTCCTGCTTTTTGCTGATGACATCAAGAGATAGAGGTCAATTGACTGCCAGGAAGATCACGATATGTTGCAACGTGACTTAGCCTGCGCTTCTGAATGGTCAAAGCTAAACCTACATCCGTTTAACACGGACAAGTGCAAAACCAGGCATGCCAGCCACAAGCCCATGTACGCATATAAGCTTGGAGATGACATGCTGAATACCGCTTCACAAGAGCGAGACCTTGGTGTGGTAATCCAAGACGACCTCGGCTGTTCGGCACAGTCCTTGTAGGCTTCCAACACTGAGAACCATGTTGGTTTGTTACAAAGGTCGTTCGAAAGCCTCGATCCCTCCATCTTCCCTCAAATGCACAATGCGTATGTGAGGCGCCATGCAGAGTACGCGATCCAGGCTTGGTAAACTTGGTTAAAATGCGACCTGGTTGCTCTGGAGACCGCACAACGACGGGCAACGAAATATGTGAAGGGGTTGTCCCACCTACAATACCATAGGCGACTGAAAGCCCTGGGAATGTACAGCGGAAAGTATCGCCGTCTACGGGGTGACTTCATCCTGGTGCTCCAGATTTTGAGAAACTTCGGTCACTCTTGTCGAGACCTTCTGAAGTTTAGCTGCAATACATGATTGAGGGGTTATAACTTGAAACTTGCCAACCAATACGGTCGGCTTGAATGCGGCCGGAATTATTTTTCCTTTCGAGTTTGTCAAACGCGGAAAGGTCTTTCTACTTCTGTCATTTCGGTTCCCACGCTATCCATTTTTAAGAAACGGCTCGACGATGCTTTACATCATTTACATTACTTGAGCTGAGTTCTGTTCACTGAGTGACGACAAGAAGTAGACAAAGATGGTGCTCACCAACTCACGAAATCTGATTAGACTGGTATACCTGTGTGTCAAGATGGATAATATGGAGTCAACATTTGTATTTTTCCCTTTTTGTAACTAAATTAAACTAACGTTATTCCCACAAACTACCCCACGGGACTTGTCAAGCTTTGGCTATTTGCTCCGTATTATACCATTGTTCCATTTTTTCCATTGGGTGCTTTGTGTTCGTCAGTATTAAATAAAGCATGATGAAGTCTCCTCACTGACGTCGATATGCATCACTGTACTATTTCATGCACTTCAGTCTGCGTTGGTAGAATAGAGGAAATAATCCTCTAACGAGTTTGGTCGTTCTACGTTGTGGAGCTTCAAGCGCATCGACATCGTACTTGCGCCAGGGACGCCAGAGCTGGATCGCATATTCCACATGAGGCCTCACGTAGGCGTTCAGCATGCGCGGAAAGATTGATGGCTCATAATTACCGAAAGCCCACCTTAAGAGTCCAAAATAGTAACTGGCTCTTTTTGATACACTTTCAGCTTGTCTCGAGCAAATAAGATCGTACTGCAGATCACCTTGAGGTCGTTTCCTTGGATAGCACGTTGTAATTACTGGCCCCCAGGTCGATATTCATAGATAGGCTGATGGCGTATGCTTACGACATTATACGTGGTCACGTTGAACTGGAGCCGGTTATCGGATGACAATGCATAAGCCCTGTCGAGATTCCTATGCAATTTTCATGTGATCATCCGATGCGCTGATATTATGCCAACTTTTGAGTTCATTTGCTAATAGTAAGCAATTCGACTGCAGTGCACTGGCAATATCGGTAATGAATGTTAGGAATAAACGTGGCCCCAGTACCGATCCTTGGGGCGCGCCACACTGGACATCAATTGGGTCGGCAATGGAGCTGCGGACTCTCACAATCAGCTGACGTTGAGCGATAAATTTGCCGATCCAACCCAGTATATGGTCACCACTGCCAGAGCTTCGAAGCTTGTGAAGGAGGATGCGGTGGTCCAAACGATCGAACGCTTTCGAGAAGTCCAGGTAGACAACGTTGACTCCCACCCTGGCATAAACTGACTCTGTCCAGCTTGCTCGAGCTGGCAGCAAGTTTGTAGTGCAGGGTCGGTTTCAGCGGAATCCGTGTTGCTGTGAAACTGGGATGTTGTTGCTCACAAGATATTCCATGTGCGCCTTTGTAAGTATAAGTTCTATTACGTTAGATAAAACGGGGAGAGTGATTGGACGGTTTGTCGAGGGCTTCGAACCATTACCACTTTTATACATAGGAGCGACCACTCCATGTTTCCACATTGTGGGAACCTGCATTTCGTCGAGACAACATTGAAAGAACCGAGAAAACGGTTCGGCAAGGATCATGGCAGCTGTCTTTCTTGCCTACAGTTTGATGCAATCCACGCCAGCTGAGCTGTGCAAGCGCAATGACATTAGTGTTTTCGTTTCAGTGGCTGCCGTGAACAATACGTGGTTCAACTCTGGTGGTGATGGAAGCTGCGTCAAAAGCGGATGAAATGATGATTAACCCCGAAAAGTATGGATAAATTTCTGGCGCAGCCCATTGGCTGCATCTTGTGCGGTTTGCGTAAGACCATCTGGTGCACGTAAAACCGGGATCCGGCGCTGCACTCTGCGGAGCTTGCTGACGTGTCTTTACAGCAACTTGGGATTTGTACTAAATTTCTCCGCTAAGTTCTGTTGATGCTGGAGTTTGTCTTCGCGGGTCAACTTGCCTCAGTGGTTTCGTTAAATAAGCATCCCAAGTCAAGTTACTTGGACAGACTTTGTAAGCGCGCCAGGCTGAATCCCTTAAGGCTGTGCATTTTCTAGTACGGCTCCTCAGGAACGAATTCACTTGCTTCGGGCGAAGGATCTTACATTCTGATGCATTTGCCACTAGCTCAGTGAATTGGTTGACGAACAACATCCAGGCGGCATCTCGGCCAGGAAGGAGCAGTCGGTTTCTTGAAGGAGGTTGAACAGCATATCGTAATGTAGGTAGAAATTCATCACATCTAGACTCACTCAGACAGCCGCCACACGCCCGGAAAAACAATTTACGCCCGTTTCATCCTTTCGGGAATCATCAGCAGTGCGCACTCCATCGGACCCTTGGTAGGGCTGGAACCCGCAACTCGACTGTTTCCAGTCCGAGGTGGGGTGTAATCTTGCGAGATTACACCCCACATCTCGACGCACTGATGATGCCGTCTCGCATCACGGTGAAACGTTTGCAAACCAATTTCGCAGCGGCGAACAAATGAGCAACTGAATTATCAACCCGAGCTATCAGTATTCCAAAACATTTTAAACGGTGCAACTATGTTCATGGTGTCGACCATTATTTCCTCGTTGAAGAGCACATGACCCCAACCAGAGGGTGTGTCACCCTCTCGGAATCGCGTGGGAGAAGTGACATGTACGAGGTGACGTATACGAAGTTGCCTTTGAAGTACACGCCATATGGTTGGATTGCGTCACGTACTCTCTATTGAGGCCGCCGTGCACTTGGAAGTGGACCTTGGCCATTCCGATCAAAATCACCTTGTCCGAAATGAAGGTGTTTCGGTGTTGTTCCTTCCAACATTGGCATCCCAAAACCGGTTTCGTCCTCATTTGGGCTCACCAGATGGAGATAGCCTGAGCTGAGGTGGTACTCGGGGCCTAGTGGCTTAAGGCTAATGCCTTGACCACCATGCCTCTAAGATCCGTGAACAAAGCTTGGCACAGCGGTCTAACGTTAGGTGACACACCTGCTACAGCGATATGAAACTGTAAAAACCCCACGGAATTTGATGAGATAACTGTCGAATCATCTTAAGGTTGCCGTGACGCGTCTTTTTCATGGTAACTATGACACTGGAACAATGGATTTATCCCGGTTATAGAGGAAAAAGTTTAACGCTTTCCTTTGGTAAAGTGTGAGATCACAAATGGACGTGACGAAGCAAGGAGGAGACGTGTAGCGGTTCACTTACCGCAAAATTCAAGTTTTGCACATTGTTTGTTTGCGCTGTTGTGTGTCCCAATGACTGGTGTAATGCAACCTCATCAAGTCGTGTTTCGAATTCGGACAACGTAGGAGCATAAATACATTTCACGGCTGGGATACACTAAATGTGTAAAAGTTCTGGCGGCATTCCAACCGTCTATGCTGTGGCCCCAACTTCAAAGGCTGGCCATTCAGTGATATGTTGTGACTGAGTTTCAATACGCTTCGGTTTTAGTGTTTTGAGTTCATCTCGCAAAACACGATATTCTTCACTAAAAACGCATAGAGTCTTTAGTCTCACATGGTAAGGATGGTGGGGCCATCTCCTAACATTCTTTGTCGTCCTTTGTTGTGGCATTTACAGAGCAGTAAGATCATGATTCACCAGATTAACAACACCTGATTAACGTATTCAACGTGTGACCGCAGGTAAGCGTTGAGCATTTGCGAAATGGCGGTAGTGTCAAATCAGCCAAACACCCTCAGCGCAGTAGGCGCAAGTGTTGGCTTGCTTTTTACAGTGAGTTCAGCCTGCTTTCAACATCCGAGAACTTTCCGCAGGAGCACCCCCAAGATCACATTTATGAGAATCGCACTGCAGGACGCTTTCTCTCAGTCGATAATGGTAGGGGTACTGATGGCGCATGCACATTAGATTTCACTTGGCAGAGTTAAATTAAACATATTCTGTGTCCACCACTCGTAATGTCTGTTGAAAGCACCTTGAAATGCTATGAACAATGATTTATCATGGGATAAAAGCAAGTACTTGTTGACACGTCCCGTAGGATGGTTGTGGGGAATATGGTGAAAGTAAATATATCTGAGTCATCTACCGAACGTCTACCTAGATGAATACTTTGATAAATTACATCAGTGTGAAATTAAAAATAATATCGAGCGTAAACGTACAGAAAGACACTAGGGTGCAGTGATCATTAATGTAATGAGTGAGGAAAGTAAAATATGGTCGCTCACTTAGGTCCATTTGATACATAAATCCTGTTGAAAAGCAAGCTTGGCGTAATCCACAATAGAGGAGTTTAGGTAACAAAATGCTGGGAGCTGAGAGCAACATCTAGTCTTTTTTGCAAACGTCCAAGGTAGGGGGATACAACTGAGTCTGGGAGTGCGTTCCAGGGTTGGCGAACCCGAAGGGAAAAGTAATTCCGTCGACAATCTAGACGGCTACATTGTTCCTTCACTTTTAAGCAGCTACCCCTGAGCTGTGTGTTGTGGCTAAGTTTCAGCAAATGGCCGCATATGTGGTTGGGATCACTCAGTATCTGATACGCTAATATGAGATCGCCGCGCAGCCGTCGATAGCGTCCGCTGAAAATTCCCAGCAATTTCAGCTTTCGGTTTATCACCCAACAACGCTTGAGGTCTTCCCCGAACATCAGAAACTTCGATGTGAAAACTTCCGCAAAGTCCTTTATGAACATGAGCAATAATCTCGGTTCTAGTACTGAGCTCTGATGGATGCCACAATGAACCTCTATCGAGTAGGACAGTGTGTTAAAAAAAGCCCTACTTCAAGCGCCTTTGGAATAGGAATGGATGAATTCAGTCTTTAAAAGGGTCACTGATCCAGTAGCTCCGAAGCTTGTGAACAAGTATCCAGTGATCAGGAGATCGCATGCCTTCGAGAAATCGAGCTAAGGGGCGGCAACTCCTTCTCCAGCATCGTCGGATTTTGTTCAGTTAGTAGGGCTAAGAAAAGGTCCGTTGTATATGAGGGGTATTAGCTTAATCAATATTGTTCTTGCACGATGGTATTGCAAGCTTCTACCTATCCCATAAGTGCACCGGCAAGCACAGATTCCATGAACAAATGGAGTTGACTATACGATGTCTCCACATTGTTGGGACCTGCATCTCTACGATGGAGCGCTACAAAAATTGAGATAGCGGATCAATCAAGATTGCGGCAGCTACCATTAATGACTTAGGACTTATGTCACCCGCGGTTGCGTAACAGATAGGGCTAATTCCTGCTGGGCTGTCATATGTCTGATAATTATATAACAACGTGACATTTTCTGGAAAGTGCAAGCGAAATGCTGTCTAGTGGCAATCGAACTGTTCGCTGAACTTAACAATTTGGTTGTAGACGTCTCGTCACCAATCGAGTGGACATCATCAGTGCGTAGTTGCGTGGCGTGGAGCCAGTAGCGTAGCATAGGGAAGCCACAATGAGCTTCCGTCGAGTATAGTGCCCGTGCGCTTTGGTATGTTCCAGTGTTTGGTCGTGCAGATGAGCAGTCCTATTGGCTGGAGCACCTGCCTGTGTTCAGCTTGTTGGACAGGTAGTTGACATTTGATCTTAAACTCTGACTTCTGCTCAATTATGTCGTCCGCCCGTGGTGTTCTGAACCACCGGATTTAATTCATTACAGTGCCGGTCCGTTAACCTTAGCGTGGCGTCCAGTTCAGCGCGTCGGTTGACTAGTAGCTGTGGAATACCATGCTTCCATAAATCCCAACAAGCCAGAAGCTTTTTATTTGCCAGCTCAAATTGGTGACCTTCTTGATCTTCATTTGCAGAAAGCAGGGAATGCTGAGGATATCTTCTTACTTCAGTTTTGTGCTCGGTGATTCTTTTCCAATGCTGCCTTGCAGTTTGCTTAACTTAGTGCATGCCACATTTGCTGGAATGTGTCTAGTGCATAACTTGGGCAGATCTCCCAGCTAATAGGATCGCTCATCTCCACGACCAAACACTGAAACGCATAAAAGCGCACGGGCACTACACCCGACGGACTCTCCTCGTGGCTTCTCTACGCTACGACTGGTGTTGAACCGTTTGCAACAAAGTTGCCAACCTCAGCCAACAGTTCGTCTGACACTAGAACAACCTAAGCTCCCTACTTTTGCTCTTATTCCAAACTGATGTGTAGAAGCGTTAGTTGCTTCTTCGACAGTTGGCGCCTGTCTACAGTCGGTGTTTAGAGAAAGAATGTCACGCTGTACTTTGCCAAATTTGTTACTATGCCCTTAAAATTGCAAATGATTGCAGCGGAACTTCTTCGCCAAATCTTGTTGATGTTTTAAGTTATCTTCATGAACAGGTTTAACACGGTGGTTTCTCCCAGTAATGTAAGCATGCCAGTTTCAGACGTTTGGATGGGATTTCTAGGCTTTCCAGACTTAATCTCTCATGGCCATTCCTAACCGCGTCCTGCTTCTCAGCATGATGCTAGAAGGTTGGCGCGGCCCTGACAAACTCAACGGAGTTCACTGGAGCCGGTGCGCTATCGGACCCGAACAATACAGTTGCTATGCGGAGGCTTAAACAACTCAGTTCAGAGCGGAGCTCTCCCTACAGAAACTTCCTTCAAGGGCCCGCTCATCTGCTCAGATCACAACGGAGTTGTCCTTAGTGAGAATACGGCCAACGCATCCCCCACATTTTCCTTCGAACTTGCCCCTGTCTCACTATTTTCTCTCCCAGACTATCCTCAACTTAACCGACTGCCGCCTGAGCCATATTCATGACAATGCTTTAGCCGCCGAGCAAACCCAACAACTGTGAGGTGCCAAACATCTCGACAACATCGAACCCCCCCATCTCTGTCCGGAGATAGGACCACGACATGGCAACTCATGTGCCAACAAATATACGCCTTCCCTCATAGATTATACAACTACTACTGTTTTAGTGAACTATATATCTGAAGGTGTAGAAAGCACCGTAGCCTTGTTGAGGCAGTAAACGAACTCGTAATATTGGCCAGTCTTCTTTCTGTCGGTTTCCGTCCGATTGTACGGCGTTTACGCGTTCGTCTGCTTTAACCACTGCGAGTTTACGTCTGCCAGCTACGCGCACTAGCTGTTCCAATCCGAATTGTCTAAGCTACTCTGTGCGTGGGAAACAACGAGTGAAAGCTTTTGTCCGTTCTGCCTAGGACAGTCGAAACCCAACTAGGACGTTTACAACAGTGGTGACAGGTTATTTTTCCAACCATGTCAAAAGCATTTGCCAATTGGAAGCAGATGTTGCAAAAGCAGTTAAGACTTAGCTCAGTACTAAGCGAAAAACTGTCTAGTTCATCTGTTCAAGCAGGTTCCACTGACGATTCCAAATTGGTGGACCAAGTCGCTGGCAGCATCTCCGAGTTTCTGTACGATCTCTACACCAACGTGACATTTGATTCATTGTACAAACGGTTCGAAGACTTGTTTACTTTTGAGCTTGCAAACCAGGATGATTCATGGAAGGTACGGTTGCTACTGCGCAAACTAAACACCATCAAGCACCAACAACACATTAACTTGATCCTGCTGAAGAACCCCGAAGATGTCCCGTTTTGCGAGACGATCCGGATGCTATCGCAGATATTTGGCAACCAGCCTTCAATGTTCCAATGTCTCCAGCTAACTAAACATGATACCAACCATTTCATTACTTACTTGAGGACCGCCAATCTCGAATTTGGGAGCTTTCAACTTGGGTCTTGGTCCGCGGATCAGTTCAAAAGACTCGTCTTCATCGCTGGTCTTCAATCTCCCAAGGATGCGGACAGACGGATGCGCCTCTTTGCCAGGTGCAACGAGACAGCACGTTCACACTCCAGAAGCTGGCGGTGGAGTCTGGTGCTGATCAACCTGAAACACGAGACCGCAATTATCCATGACGTTCCGGCGTGGGAAACACCGAGTGAAAGACTTCGTCCGTTCCGACTAGGACAGTAGAAATCCAATCAGGAGGTTCAATGCACATGACTTTGATTTTTGAGCTAAGTGTCTTAGTCTCTGGTTCTTCTATTCTTAACTTGTTTGACTGGTTGACGAACTTTTCCACGCGATTTCAGGGGTATATTCTGCTAGCAACGGCCAATCAATACTCTTAATGAGGTGGGATAAAATGTTAAGATGTGCGACGGTGTGGACTATTTCATTCTCTTTTGAACTGTTCCGCCTAGCAGACATAACGGGACGGTAGCCTTGCATAATCACTACACCCCTGGGGATTACTCACTGTCACTGTGTTAACAATATGTTCCTCGTTGATGAGGACTATGTCTAAAATGGCCGGTATGTTTCCCGTCCCAAATCTTGTAAATTAACAGACGTGGTTATGGAGTGGTACACCGACGACTAATTCTCATACTTCGGCTTTGAACTGCCCGTCATATGAGACCGGAACATGTGGTAGGAGCAAGTTTAAGTTCCTCACAAGAAGAAGGTGAGAGTTAAGCTTATGCAGATCGGTTTTTAGTGTCAAGGATACGGTTGTCCATTTCCAGTGTCGACATGGGACGAAGGTATAAGAGAGCAATTAAACATGTATCACTAGGTCTTAGTTGCATGCGGCACCAAAGTGAGTTCAAAACTTAAAGCTCTAGGTCATCAACTGGTTGGACACTTAAAGCACTGCAGTGTATATTCTACACGGCCAATAGGACAATTGTCATAGTACTACAACGTGTGGGAAATAAAATAAACACCCGAAGGGAGAGGAAAACGATGTTTAATGGAATAGAGAGTCGCAACAAGTCTGCCATTGCGCACGGTTTCTTGTCGTATCGGAAACCGTTTCCAGCCATGCGTGATCCTGATCCTTCACACTCCAGCCATGTAGCCGAGAGCGTCCAACCACGGCTAACGTTGACGTTAGCCCCTTCATGCTTCTGGCCCAAGTCATACGTTGTCCAACTTGCTTTCGCTTCCATCCGACTACTGCGAGCTCAGAAAAGGCACGGCGAGGTAAGCGATGAGTAGACATGCGACGAACATGCCAAATTCACTGAAGTCTGCGCAGAGAATTTATGCTGCTCAGTCACCGGCAAAGTATGTCTGATCTGAAAATCCTTCGTCAAATATTTTCATTCCTAGTGTGATGATACCATCGTACACTAGCAATTCTCCGAAGGCAGCAGTGAGCAACAACAGACCGCCCCTCAACATCTTTTGCTCGAACAGGCCGTTTCGCAAGCACACAGCAGAACCGCTCTCACTGTTGAATTGTAAACTCAGTCCTTCAAAGCTAGACTCAGATCACCTCGGCGACAGAGATGGCGCAGATTGGCAAAAGCAACCCGAACCTTGCAGGCGCGCAAGAAGACCTTATCCGTCGAAACATTATCGCTGAGGTAGCTGTGGAGGTGAACGAACTTGTCTACCGCTTCCAATGTCCTGGTTCAAGATAACTTGGGTTGCTCCAGGCAATCCGAAAATGCCTCGAAGACCCGGAACCAACACGTTGGGCTGTTGAAGCTGGCGTTTGGTAAATAAACAGCACCATATTTCCACAAATGCTCAGTGCGTATATTCGCCCCCATGTCGAATATGCAATTCAAGCCTGGCATCCATGGCTTAAACACGACCTTAATGCACTGGAGCAGCCATAACGCCGGGCATCTAAAAACGTAATTGGAATGCGCAATCTTTCCTACCAGGAGAGGCTGCAACGACTGGGGTTGTTCAGTGGAAGCTATCGCAGACTACAAGGCGACCTGATTATGGCATACTTGATTCTGCGAGACCCACATCATGTGTGCCGCCCTTTACTGCAACTCAGCAGCAATACAAAGCTGAGGGGCCACTCATTAAAACTCGCAGAACAATACAGTCGTCTGGAGTGCCGGAGAAATTTCTTTTCCATCCGGGTCTGTCACCCGTGGAATGCTCTCCCAGAATCGGTCGTCACTGCACCTACACTAATAATATTTAAAAGACGGTTGGACGATGCACTCACCCACTTACACTTTGTTACTTAACACTACGTCTCCATCCTACACCTGGAGTTTACCATGGAATTATTTGTTGTTAACTGTGGGTGCTGTGAATCTAAGAGGATCGCAGGACTGCAGCGAAGCGAACGAAAAGTCCTTATTATCATAGTTAAAGTATTAACTATTTTACTATCCTTATCATCATTATAGTTATGTTGAAATCCCCACCAACTACCCAACGGGACTTGTAAAGCAACGCTTCTTAACCCGTATAAATTCATTGTTCATTGAATGACCCAAAATTGTTAGGATATTGGCAGCGCCTAGCCAGCCTTGCAGGAAGACCTTGTACTTCAGTGGTGTGAAGGTCATTGCAAACTGGGAGATAAGCAACTTCAACCCACATCGAACATTTTGATTGGTCTGTGATGAATCGCAAATTACGGCGATGTCACCTGCATACACCAAATCACGAAGTTGGTCTCCTGGAAGCAGCTCGACACCGTTGGGTTTGCAGTTCTCCATAACATTCACTAAGGTTTCGCCCATAGGGAAGTTGGGCAAGAAGCGGGATGATGGACCACGCTGTCTCACGCGACTGGTGCTATTAAAGAAATCGAACGTCCGCCCTACACGAGCACTCGGCACGAGGTTTGAGAGTAGATGACTCGAAGTAAGCTGACGTATTTCACGGGTACACCCGTTCTCAGAAGACTCCGACCTGGGCGTAACCCAGGTTGCTCTTCACGTATGTTTTTTTCGTGTACCAGAAGCAGAGCGACGAGCACCATGGACGCAACATAGATAAGACTAATACCTCTGTGGTTAGCGCAGTCAGTTCGGGTACTACTTTTGAAGACGAGCACGATGTCTGCTAGGCTCCAAACGGATGGGATAAGTTCAGTGATCTAGATCACTTGGAGAAGCTAACTCCTATACAATTGATGGGTCTCGATCTTTGAAAAGAGCCGGAGGGCGTTCAACCGGATCAGGGGTTTTGTAGCACTTTAAGGGACGAAGCTGATGGGTGACCTCAGTCTCAGACGGTGGTGAAACGTCTACACACCAAGGGGCGCTCTGGGCTGCAGAATGAGAACTCCTTGGTGCTGCTGGCCAATTAAACTGCGGCTTAAAATGCTCCACCCAACGCTCGAGTCGGCGTTCTTGACCGTGGATTGGCTCGCCATTTATTTTGTATAAAATTTCGCCTACAGACGGCCTTTTTCCGCCAGTAGCTCGGATCAGGAGGGTAAGCTTACGGAAATTCCCCCAGGTGGTAGCTTGCTCCGTCTCAGTGACTCGCTGCGTCGACGAGAACTCGTGACTTTCCCGGAGTAAGTGATTGAGTTCACCGTTAGTAAACTTGCATAGTGGATGGTATTTAACGCTAACAGGAATTGCTCGACGGCCTTCGGGAAGTTGGAGGGATTGTGCAAATATCCACTCGTTGGCCGGACTACTGATGAAGCCACAGACAAGAGTTGCAGAGTTGTACATGACGCAGCGAGTGTGTATCCAGGATGTTGCAAAGTTTGTGCACGAGACATTCTTCAGCATTGTGGCCAAGGCATTCTGAAATGCACAGCAAAACTCCAGCACAAAACCTTTAGCTACGTCAAGCCGTTTCTGGCGACGCTGCTGGGAGCCACCAAAAGGTAGAGCAACCTTGGCTCACACCACCGCGTAATCCGTGGTGAGAAAGGTACTACAGATTGATTTTCAATCCTGTATGAAGTCCAGCCAGCGATAACCAATGGCGATGTGGTCCACGGCTAGTCAGGTGATGGGGGGGTCTCCAGGTGGTGTTTTGGCACCAGGATCCCCGAAAACTAGTGTTCGACAGAAAAAGGCTGTGATCAACGCAAAGCTGAGGTACACGATCACGGTTTTCTGCTCTGCGAATGTTCTGGCCGTGTGGACCACCGAGTTCGCGTTCACCCAATTCAAGTCTACCGACCTAAGTTTTCATGTCCCCGGCGAGCACTACGATGTCGGTACAGAGAAGGTCGGTCAGTTGGCTATAGAACTCGTCCGTAGCTAACTCCGGGCTACAGTTTGTGGGAGCGTACGCTGCAACATTGAACAGACAGCGTCTGCTGTGTTGGCGTCTGAACAGTCGCATTTAAGTTTCATGTCGGATCACACGTGGTCAACTGTCGACAGACATCCAGTCTAGTAGCGCGGCCTCAGCACGCGCGCTCAATGCAACCCCTACGCCATCATGACAAGCGGCTTCGGAGGTTGAGTCTCCAACTAAGCGCAAGGTGCAAATGCCAGTGGATTTAGCAGACTGGAAACCTTGTCGTAGTGGATTGCTAAGGTCCTGTAAAGGGGTCTCGCTGAGACAGCAGACATCAGTGGCTTTAGTTTCTAGAGTGCGAGCAAAGGCTGCCTGTTGCAGAACTCAATCCTTCAGAGACAAGCGTTTATTCGCCAAAGACAGCTAAGCGAAAATTACAGCAAGTTTAGCAAGCCAAACTCCTCGATATAAATTGCAGCTTCAAATTCTTATTAACGACCCTTCTGAGTCGATGAGATTCCTCCTTTGCTTCAGTCAAACAAACAGTGAATCATTCACACGAATATCGTCCAATCCGAATCCAGTAATCGAATCCGTCACGTCCATCTTCCAATGCTGTTTGGCTTGCTCGGTTGGCCCATCTACCCATCCCTCTCTTGTGTCCCTGCATCTATATATTGCAATCCACCCCGTACACCTTACCACATCGCGTCGTCCTCGCGGTACCTGCGGCCGTGGTCTCCTTGCCCCAAACAATCTGCCACTCCACGCCCAATTCACATTTTCGTCTCCGGTGTCGTCTGAAATGTACTGGGTTTCTACTGAACGTTTTCCCTCCAAAGTTTATTTCGTAGGACCTGACACTGACCTTCACAATCACCACAGCTTTCTTTCACTATTGTTGACTATCGGGTGATGGTTGAACTCACACTTCCTCTCCCACTGTTACCTCAGGCAGTACCCGTGCACCGTGGTCATATTACCGTTTCGGACTGGTCATTCGTCGTCTTAGCTTGTTCTGTACTCGTTCGTGCTGTGGCGAAACTGGGCGCAAAAGTGTAGCAGCTGCCGGTATCAGTGTTTTACTTCTTGGGCTGTATAGGCGCTGCACTAGGCTCAAACCGATATTCGTTGAAGGACTGTTACGATTCTTCAGTAGTATGAGGTGCGGGTATTTGCCAGCTACTCTAGCCATTGATAACAGTCGCTTGACCTGTCTCACTGCTGACTGCGCTTTTCGATTCGATTGACTATGATATGGGATGGTTTACTGGTGCACCGATTCCAACTTGGTTGCGAACGTCTGGAACGCACCGCTGGTAAAAAAGGGCACATCGTCGGCGACCAGCTCCTCCTGTATACCGGGTCGCGCGAACTGACATCTGAGCTTGTTGATTACTGTCTCTGTGGTCGTAATGGTGAGTAGATCGATTTCAAAAAAAGCGTTATAGTAATCCACCGTGAGTAAATAATCTTTCTTGTTATCACTGAATAAATCCACCGCCACCTTCTGCCACGGTCGATCAGGGACATCATGCAGCATCATTGGTTTCCTCATCTGCCGGATTTCGTGTGAACGGCACGGCTCACTATTAGATACATGATCTTTTATTTGCTTCGTCATGCCTGGCCAAACTATCAGTTCTCTTGCTCGGTTAACGGTATGGTTGGCACCAAGGTGAGCGCGATGAACGGATTTCAGCATTTCCACTCGGAGTAATAACGGACTCAACATATAGGTTCCGCTGAACAGAAAACCATCACAGACAGAGTTTACCCCGAAAATTTAAGTGGAGTGTTAGTTCGTTCGGTAGCTGCTTCTTTGTCTCTGGCTACCGATTTAGAATAAAGTCTCGCAAAACTGAAAGCGATGCATCTTCCTCTTTGTGGCGCCTTAGTTCCTTTAGGCGATCTTGTCGCTGCCAGGTGTTGTACTAAGTTTACTGCTTCGACCTCTTCCGGGTTGTGCTCGGGTAGTGGCAGGTGAGCTCTTGACAGTGTATCCGCGATGAACATCTGTGCACCAGGCGTATACACAATATCCACGTCGTACTTTTGAAGCCGGATAAGCATACGCTGAAAGTTAAATGAATAGCCTGTAGCGGGAGCCCGGAGAACGATTCGAAAAGTTAGATCGTGTTATAGGGAAACTTTTATTTGTACAGCAAAAGATTCCCTGTTTCCCAGCTATAAAAAAGCGACACCGTTGTCACTCTAGCCAGGGGAACAGAGGATGCACAGCACACAGGGCAGTCGCGCATTACAACCGAAAAGAGCGCCTAGCAAAAAGGGCGATGAGCAAATCAAGCATTCGAACTCCACAATCAGTTCAACAAACCACACCGGTCGCCTAGGGTTACAATGAAATAATTTTAGAATTTTACACAGGCGAACCAGGGAATCTCCAGACTGCTACAAAGGCAACGAGAAACGACGTGCAGCGGTTTCCTGGTTATTGACATAAGCGGCTTATGGTCAGTATACAACGTTGTCTTTCTTTCGAAAGTATAACAGTTGAAACGCTCCATAGCATAGACTACTACAAGCATCTCCTTCCGTATCTGCGCATAGAGCTGCTCGGCCATAGTGAGTGCTCGGCTGCGGAAATTCAAAGTTTTGCCATTCTGTAAGTGAACAGCACCTTTACCGTCTTGGCTGCTGTCACACTGTACCTCCAAATGCTGCGCTGGATTGTAATATCTGAGTACGAGCGCGTTGCTGATGAGGTGCTTAATATTTTCGAATGCCATTCCCTGTTTTTTTCCCTAACCCCACTTTACTTGTTTGTGAGTTAACTTCTTCATCGGCGTCATGATGTCAGGGAGTCTTGGCGTAAAACGGCTCAAGTAATTTACCATACTGTTTAAGCGATGGATTCCCTTCTCGAATTGCCTTACCTTTTCCTGGATCGACCGTGACCCCTTGTGTCGTTAGCAAATACCCATGGAAAATGTCCTCGCCCTTCAAAAGTTCAATTTTCCCCTTTAAGTTTGATGTATTTTTGCATACAACGCTATAAGAAACCTTGCAGATTAGCGTCATGTACTTTTTCTGACGAGCCATAGATCAAAACATCGTCTGTCACGCATGTTACACCACCTAACTCATCTACAGCATGCAGCAATCGTTTGTGAAAAATTTCACTTGAGACCTTGAAGCCACACGGAAAACGCAGTCAACGATAACACCCGAACGGTGTTGCAAAGTTAGTAAAGAAACTGGATTAATCATATAAAATTACCTGCCAGAATGTCGAAGAGAGGTCCACATTCGTGAAATAATTAGCTTTGGCGAAACGCGGCAAAATGTCTTCTAAAGTAGGTATCGCCTAATGCTCTCTACGCAAGGCCTCACTCCACGGTTGTGGGTCAATATACACACGAAGTTCACCCATCTTTGCAATGATTGCGACCTGACTAACCCAGTCGGTTGGCTCGTCGACTTTGGCTATCACACCCTCTCTCATTAATTAGCACAATTTAACGGAGAACCTGTCACGCAGTGCAGATGGAACTCTTCTAGCTAGTAGCGCTGTCTGTCATACCCAAGGATCTAAGGATAAGTGAGCGGTTTCCTCAAACGTTCCCAAACTTGGACCAAACACAGACGGATACTGGTCATTAATATCACTTTTTCCATGACAAATGTGCAAAAAATGATTTTACCGGAGCCCGTCCAAAGCAGCTATCGAACCTAACTCTTTCCGGAGCAGTCTGGAGAAGATTTGTTGCATGCCGACTCTAGCCGATTGGCTCACCAATGGGAGTAAGCCAATGACATCGTTTTACCTTGAGGTGGGCCAATCAGAATGACCTATCTTGAAACCCTCCAGGAAGCATACTACATGCGCAGCGAACAGGCGAGATTTGGCGCATCTAGTAATTGCTATAATCAGGAATTTGCAATTAGGTCTTTTCTCTCATGAATATTTATTTCGACTCAATATTTTTTCTGTACATTCTGTCTTCCTAGTGCTCCATACAAGTTCCGCCAGAGGCCCTGTTTTTCTGATTTGGAAAGTGGCTGGATCGTGACCAGAGTGGCTGCATCGTTGTCCGTACTGCCAGCGGAAACAAAGAAAAGGATCGTGATAAAAACAGCAAAGCCGAGAGACTAAATCGAAACAATGCTGAGAATCCACACGAGCTCCTGCTCCACGATCACAATCTCCTATCGATGTGAGGCTCTAGCTCTTGGGTTAACGACTTCCATTGTAGTGGAGCCCTTCGGATGGAGTTTGGAACTATTCCACTACGCAGGCAATCTTGATCGGATCGAATGCACGCTACGGGACATGCTTCCTTGGTAGAATGTTGACAGTATCACCTGTATCTAACTGGAATCGTACGGCTTTGCCTTGGATTAAAAGACTTGCGTAGACACATTTTGCCGTACCCTCCTAGACACGTTCCCAATTGAATGTTCTACATCTGAGGGGGACTTGTCACGGATGACCGCACTCACATTGGTTGATTGGCAGCAACGAGCAAAGTGGTTTCTTTTTCCACATCTGGCGTATTTCCGTCCCCACGCTGGACATTGTTCGCGGGTGCTCGGATATCTTGTGGCGCAAGCTTGCAGATCTGTCTCACGGTATAAGCCTTCGCCGCTTCGCCTCCGAGAACGGCAAACAATCCTGCATCTGTTACGAGCTTCCTTTGATGGTATCGATGGGTTGTTGCGGACTCAATGTTGCAGATAGCAATGCACTGCCGGAGCGATACTTTGCGTTGTCACAAAAGGTGCTTTGTCATATTATCGTAATTGATTGCTCAAACGATCCGATCGCGTGTGAGACTATCGCCCAAACAGTTACCGAAATTACAGATTTGGGCCAAAAACTTCAATTCAGTGATGTATGCGTCGACTGATACGTTTGGGCCTCTGTTGCGCGAAAAGAAAAGATAGCGCTGGTAATTCTCGTTGGTTTGACTTTCACAAAATTCACTGAACTTTCAAATAACCGTCTCCAAATTAGTGGGATCTTCTCCTTTGTCGTAGTGCAATGTCTCTGGAACACGGTGAGCGTCATCCCCGGCTGCATTTCAAAACATAGCCAAGCGATACTCTATCGGTTTTTCTTCTAGAAGTATTAAGGTGCACAAATCCTCCCACTTGCTCTTCCATAGAAGCCAATTACTCGCCAAGTTCCGTTCATCCATGTTCATTGGGGCAGGCATCTGAATAGACGGTGGTAATCCAAACAGCATCCGCATGCAGCCGGTGGGGTTCGTTTTTGTCTCCTCTGACACCATGTTGCAGAACTCCGTCCTCCAGAGACAAGCGTTTATTCTGCAAGGACATCTAAGTGAAGATTACAACATGTTTTAGCAAATCAATCTCCTCGTTATGAATTGCAGGTTCAAGTCCATAACTGACGACCCTTCTGAGTCGATGAGATTCCTCCTTTGCTTCAGTCAAACAAACGGTAATTCATTCAAACGGATATCGTCCAATCCGAATCCAGTAATCGAATGCATTACGTCCATCTTCCAGTGCTGTTTGGCTCTCTCGGTTGGCCCATCTGCTCACTCTGATCTTATACTACCATCACAATGTCTGTGATCCAATGTGCATCGGCGTCCGAACATTGAAGGTTACCAGCTTGAACTGTGAACGGGGCGCTAGAAATAGCTTGTCAACATGACTTGGCGCACCCTCGGACCTAGGCTGCTGATGCATATGCCGAGAACGTTCGCACAATGGGGAACAGCGTTATGAAGTCGAAAATGAAGGGAAATGCCAAGTATTGATGTGCACAAACGTGGAATAAATTGAGTAAACGGTAGTGCGGTAAAACCTGATTTGGCAGGTTCAGCAGTCAGCACCTCGTCTGAGGAGAGCAGTTAGAGTGAGTGAGAGCAGCTAGAACGAGAGCGGAGAGAGCTAATGAAGAATTCTGGAGACATGGATGCATAGGTTGTGTGTGTATGTTGCTTCCCGGTTGTCCAGACCGAGGAAGTGATTTGACTTAGGGGACGCCTCCCGGAGCCTTGGGTCATTAGAGACCTATCCCAAAAGGTAGCGGGGCGATTGACATAAACCGCGACCGTAAGGGGACGGCTATCTAGGTGGACGGCTTTCGAATAGAGGCAAACTACTCAGGGCATCCAAAGAGTCCGAGTGAAGCAGCAATGAGGCCAGAATTATCTGGATTACCGAACTCGCCGCGAAGCATGAAGGCCCTTGACAGCCGGCTGACTTACACGCCTTCATAGAAGCCGGTGGCCATGCAGCTTGTCCATCCGCCCTCCTTTAAGGAGTCATTTCTGTGATCAGAAGTAAGTGGTCACTGCGGTGGTACAAAACTACACCCCCACTCAATGATTTATAACGGGTAAAAAAGCAGGTGCTTGACATGTCCCGGAGAGTGTTTAGCGTGACAAAAAAAGATAGCGAAGGGATAATGGAGTCGTCAATTCGGGCGCTTACAGATTTAACTGCATTGTCGTATAAAGGTAGTTTGAAATGAGAATGTACTCACACAAAGCAATAGGGGAGTGGTTATTGTTCACATCACAGGCGAGAAAAATAAAAAAAGATAGCAAGGACAACGCTCACTCGTGTGCAACTATCTTGGGTCGACAGGATACAGAAATCCCGTTTCTATAGTAGTAGCGTTTATCGAATTTCGTGCGAGGCGTTTGGAGTGACGCATTCTCGAGTAGGGTTATGGCACTATCCCTTGTCTGTTGTGCATTAGTGCCAGCATCTGGTGGTCATGGGCTATAGCATGCGGTGTAAATGTGACAGGGTATCGTCAAGGCGTTTTTTTAAAGGGATAGGGTGGGTGCATTAATCATATGTTCCGGGAGGGCGTTCCAAGGCTGTGACACTCGAAGGGAGAAATAGTTTCGCCGACATTCCAGGCGGCTGTACTGCGTGACTAACTTAAACTGGTGACCTCTTAGCGGGGTGTTTTGACTGAGTATTAGAAGGGAATGGCATGGGTGGTTGGGGTTTCTCAGGATCTGGTAACCATTATGAGATCGACCCTTAGACGCCGATAACGTCCACTGTATAATTTGAGGGTCTTCAGCCTGAGTTTACGTAGGACGGACACACCATATAGACCGTTATCTGCCTCCATTCTTTCATCATGTAACCAAGTCTTAGTTATCATTATCAGGTCCATAGACACCGAGGCTTGACAAAGTTGAAGCTCAGGTAGTTCCTTGCATAGGTCATGAGCATTGGTATACATACAATAGTGTGCTTTGAAAGTTAGAAGTGTAACTGAGGGTGCGACTGACAAGTCCCAGCTTTCGCTGACTGTTGCGAGGACAGGCAACTAGGTTTTTCTGTTGAATTGCTAACAATGAATGTTGAGCCCGCTTCATATTGGTTGGTAGAATAGTCACAAGATAAAGTTTCCTTTTCAGGACTGTGGATGTATTACCGAAGAGTTTGCGGAACACAATTTCAAACAGGCGCATCTAAACCGTAACGTTGATCAAGTCAAAATCTTGCGAACTAATATTTAGACATGTTCAAATTTAATGCGTGGAAGACTATTGGCGTAGGAATAACCTGAAAACCAAGCTAGGAGTAAAACGCTGATAGGACGTGCCCAATGCAGGCAGATGATGTCTCAGAGAGAAACACTTGCTATGCCATCCAAATTCATTGTTATGTTAAGTGATGAGTTGAACCCCACTGGGACAACTTAGGAAAACATTATACATGTTGGTCGCGTTCCATAGCATGGGACCCATAAAGACTTGGTATTCATTACCATCAGCAATAGTACAGCAGCCATTTGAACTGAATCTTCGCTGCCATACAAGCACAATGACCTACTGAGTGAAGAATAATGAGGGGGAATTTGTGTAAAATTTAACGCAAACATTCACGGTCAAGGAGTCTAGAACTTGTTAACTGCGTACCGTCGCAGAAAGCCGGCTATAGTGAAAAGGTGACATCGGCTAGACAGCTTGCTTGCAGTTTTCACTGCTCCGCAGTCTGTGCGAACAGGTTCTGGGCAATGAGGACGGGAAATTCCGTCATTCACTTTGCACCTCAAGCTTGTTTAGTCACACTTACAGTAGGTACATAGTTGCATATAGGCAGAGGCGTAGCATAGGGAGGGGCGAGGGTGGGCGGTTCGCCCCAGGCGGCATCTGACAGGGGGCGGCATTTTTAGTACAGATGGTTGTTTACTACCAAGTCTAAATTCGTCAAAAATACTTCCACGACTGAAGTGGTAAAACGGAAGGATAATAATCATATTATGATCGAAAAAGAAATTGGTACTGCAATTGGTACTGTTGATATCCGGGCAACAGAAAACAATATTAACAGCAGGGATGTAGCGGGAAAGTTTTGTGCTGCTGATGTAGGAAACGCACGACCATACTTTGACATGGTGACACCCACGACAAATAATTTGCTGAATGTCTGTCAGTTGCCTGTTAAGATTGGCCATGAACATTTCGCTATATTTGTCCGGTTCGTATCTACTGTATGCAGCACGTGGATCATAAGTCCACTAAGTGGTTCTATCTGGAACGAATAAAACAGCTGGAGCTAAGAATCTACAAACTACTTGGATGTTATCGTGATTTGCGAAACAGCTATTGCGAACACTGTGATGTATTCTCCTTCAAAAGAGGTCCTGTTTTGTCTCACCTGCAGGATATTTGAAAGGGGATAGTATATTGCTTCGATTAATGAAGGATTCAGCAACTGGCGAAAACTAAATTTAAGAGCATCTGAACACGAATCTAGTATATCGTTTGCTCAGTCGTTCTTTAACCTCAGGGAGCAAGCGATCTGGCTATTTGAAGGAAAGCCAATTGTTAAAATATATAACATTCGTAGATAAATAGCGGCGTGTAATTCAAGCTGCAATACTTGATGTCGGTAGGTTTCGCACCAAGCAAAATATGATATCGTATGTCCAACGAGAAGGCATCAGGAAGACAAAGGAGAAATGCAATGTAGATGGAATTTTGCGTTATTCGTACGCCTGTTGGCTACGCATGAATCTGCTTTTCGCTAACCTTCGCTGGCAGTGCAACCTGGAAAGAAAACCAGCACATTTACTTTTTCGCCACACGTTCAAAATGAGTTTGTGAGCGTTTTCGTAAA
This sequence comes from Dicrocoelium dendriticum, assembly GCA_944474145.2. Lineage (NCBI taxonomy): Eukaryota > Metazoa > Platyhelminthes > Trematoda > Plagiorchiida > Dicrocoeliidae > Dicrocoelium > Dicrocoelium dendriticum. Next base: position 232,501,990 of record OX104064.1, on the reverse strand, counting down.
GCAGATGAGAAACAAAATCGTGGGTCAGATCAAAGAAAGCGAGTATGTTTTTTGAAAGCACCCGATGTATCACACCAAAATTAGATGAGTGAAAATAAAGTGAGGGCAGTGGAGTCACTTCTCAGCCTCATTGAGACCACCAGCAAAAGAGCAGTGAAAACTGCTGTATGGCTATCGAGAGACTCGGAAAAACGATTGAATTCAAACTGACAACTGCTGTTGCCAGACCTTTGACATTGCTGGTGTTATGGCTGGTTACCGATTGGGCGTGCCGAGATATCTACGTAATCAACCCAAAACTATATTTGTGCCATGAACTAACTAATTGCTAAAATCGGGCTTGTACTCATGCAGCTTCTGCGACCCTTTATTCTCTTACGTTTCTGGTAAGATGGACCAGCTTTTCTATTTTTTTCGCCTAACCCATGCTGAAATTATTGAATTGAACTCACTGGTATAAGTAACAACTGGATGTAAAATCTAGATGGAGTAGTCGAGCAATGGTTGTAACCGTTGTGATGAAGAAATACTTGGAATTCATCACTTCTTGAAACACCCCACAGTATAAGGAGAAAATGCCACCACAAGATCAAATGCACCTTTCAGTTTCATCACGGTACTGTTGTTACCGTTTATTTTGTTTCGACGCCCTTGGAGAGCTGTTTCCCTAGAAATCAAGGATGTACAGAGATTTAAAGCAGTTAGTTCCGTTTAACAATTTGAAAAGCAGGGAAAGAAGAGGAAGGCCGGTAAATGCATGCATTTCGTATTGTTTAGGTAGAAATTCGTCACATCTAAACTCACTCAGACAGCCGTCACACGCCCGGACAAGCACTGTACGTGGCGCTATATCACATCTAGTAACTTATTCACGATGGTCGTGGTCGTCCCCCGTAGCTCAGTGGTCTTAACCACGGACTGGCAACAGTAGAGTTCGGGTTCCAGCCCTACCAGGGTCCGATGGAATGCGCACTGCTGATGATTCCCGAAAGGATGGAACGCGCATGCCGTGCTTTTCCGGGCGTGTGACGTCTGTCTGAGTAAGTCTAGATGTGACGAATTTGTACCTATACCATTCAACTTAGTACTCTTCCGGCGTTTCTATGTCATGCATGTTAAAGTCTTCAGCGACAGAAATGTGGGTGTAGGACTCGTTTAAAAAAATTACAGACGGAGTTCAATTTCGAGTCCATTTCCGATGTTAAGTTTGGTGGGCAGTAAATCACGGCTGGTAGACATATGTCCTAGTTTCGCAACCATGGACGGCACCAAAGCGAATCAGGAACGTAGATTTTCGGGTGATCAATAACTTCGCACTGGCGCTTTGTATTTTCATAAAGAACCACACCGCCACCCCTTCCGGTTCTATCGGTCCGAAGCAGTGACATACCGGGTAAATTGATCTCACAGTCGGTTATCTCAGGGTTTAACCATGTCTCTGTAATCATGGCGAGGTCCCGCGGTTGTAAAACATGGAGTTCTCTAAGTTCGGCCAACTTACTTAGAAGGCCTTGGGCATTTGTGTACATGCAAGATAGGGCTTTGTTGTTAGGAGTTCATTGATAGATGTCAAGTTTGTGTTAGTTTTTAAGCCGGCCATTAGGTAGCCGGCCACTAATCGTTTTTTCGTTTATGTATTTCAGTCAAGTGGCATAGCATTGTTGAGCATTCCTGAACAGAGGTTTCACTCGTGCTGTGCTCTGTCCAGTTGTGTGCCGTGGGCGCTGTTGTGTCGGTCTCTCCGCAGGACTGTGCTAATAAAGAATTTGTAGCGTTTTCAAGTTCCATTGAATTGCTTCCGACTTTTGGTCGTTCGCCTGCTGCTTTTAGTCGGATCTCTGTTGGCAACCTGGATCGAAACTTTAACCAGTTATGTAACAGAAGTTGCGTCATTCCCTCGGAGTGTAATATTACTTTCATTAGCCTTGGACCACAGCCCTTGTAGTTAGGTGATAACGGAACTCTTGTCAGGGATTTGGCGATAACATTGTCTACTGAGAGTGCTTCGCGGATGTAGCATCACTGCTCTCGGTCATGTGTTTGCGCATCTTGATCAGAAGAATGCAGATGTTCAGGAACACCATGAACAAATATTGTTTTCTTGCTATCCTATTAGCAATGCCGCGTTGCTCCACTGCTTCTTTTGCGCGATCTCTCTAAAGTAGACCAGGTAATATGCGCACTCAGCTCGGTGAGTTGCGAAGACGAACTGCTGAGAGCAGGACAGCCTCTGTAGCATCTGCTGAGTCTAGTGTTACTCGAAGAATTCGAGGTTTACCAGAGTGCACTGAGGCTGGGTGACGCGCTACGCGTTGCAGCATTGCACGCTCAGCCTGAAAGCCAATCGTCTCGCAGATGGAACTCCACTGGTTGCGATCGTCTTGCAACTTGCCTTTTATTGTGCCAGATTTGGATTCGGGAACATTGGTGCACATGAGAGTTAACGCAGCGTGGTTTTGTCTAGCGACTTTCGGATTTATTGTTTTGCAGGTAATTTGTCCTGTTTAAAAGGCACCAGTGGAGTTGACGGTGAAAGCTGAGTTGCTCCACGTGTGCTTAGGATAGAAGATGGACCTACGTGTGTCGCTCCCGGTGTGTTTGCCGAAGCAATCGATGCGTACGTTACCTGCTTGTTATCTGCACCGGATTTCCTTCGGCTCTGAGCTGTCGTTGTCAGGGCTGAATCTCCAAGTGAAGCGTCTATGGTTGGAGAAGTGGAACCAGGCGTGTTTGAAGCATGCCCACTTATGGGAGTGAGCTGACCCAGTGGATTTAGAGTCAGAGACGCTGAAGTGCGGTTGGAGCGTCTAGCTCTCTTCTTCGGTTTAGATTCGGAGCTTAATTCTGCTGGGTGAGGTATTATCTTGGCCATATTTACCTCCGTGGTATCGATCTTAGTATTCATAAAATGCGCGGTTATCTCAGACATCCCATCGCACTTGTTCGTGAGCAAAGATAAACATTTGACAACTGGAATGACTTGACATGTCGGACAAAACCAACTTGTGTCAGCAACTTTGTTTGTCTGTCTCACTTCTTGAACAGATTAGCCTGCAAATTGTGGACAGTGTGATCTAATGCATCCAGAATTTTTCAAGTTCAAGTTCAAATTCAAGTGGGACTGGAACGACAGGATGAATCCCGCAATTGTTCCGTCTTGAACGCGTCGCCGACCCAGGAGTTGCTAAGGGTGCTCCGACTTCTTGATGGGTCTAAAACGAAAGCAACCGAAAAGCACCCTGGTCCACCAACATAATGCTCATGTTCCTTTCATTAGCTGTCCCTGCTATATCGCTTACGTGGAGTAAGAGAAGAAAAATCGAAGGTAAGCGGGTAAGGGAAATCAGTTAAAAGAAGAGAATAATACCAATGGCGAGGAAAAGTAAAGAAAATAGATTCGAAGTATGAAGATGCAAGTTGGTCAGGAAAAAGGAAAGGTTTCGTGTTGCTACGCAAGAGCGTCTAGTTGACGTTCAAACCCTTAACCGTACCTTCCTTGACAACAATTTCTGGAAGCAAGTTCCAGCGCTCGATGACTCGACGCGATAAGCGTGTCTCCGCTCAAACTCGATCGGACCGCGGTTTGTCCAGCTTCACACAGTGCCCGCGGAGACCAGATAATCTAGCAGGACTAAATAGCATGGACAAATCAGGGCCAACCTTTCCAGTCAAAATACGGTAGGTTAGGATTAGGTCCCCTCTAATCTTTCGATAGTGCATTGACTGCATCTGCAATCTAAGTAGGCGTCCGGAGTATGTTTGTCCTCGTAATCATTCGACCAACCTAGTACCGACACGCAACACCCATTCTAGTGCCATTTCGTCTCGGACAAGGCATGGTGGACAGGCCTGAACGCAATATTCTAGGTGGGGTCGCAAAAACGTTGAAGAGCTTCACAAGCACATCAGCGGTTAGGGACCCAAAAGAACGACGGATAAACCACAACTTCCGGAACCCTTTACTAGCCGCCTTCTTCCTGTTGTCTACAGAGTGTAGTGTGGAACAGTGGACGACACCTAGATCAACATGATGAGTCACGTGAGGAAGTTCCCTCCCATCGAGCACATAACTTGTGGAGGAAGCAGACGATCAGATACGCAGCACTGAACATTTTGCACGGTTTATGGGCAGCAACCACAAGACAGACCCTTCACAGAGTCTATCCAGAGCCCGTTGAAGAGTCACAGGACCTACAGGAATATCAACAATATTCCAGAGCTTTAGTTCATCAGCAAATAAGAGCGATGGTACCTCAAGCTCCCTCGGCAAGTCATTCACTTAGACTGAGAAAAGCGGCAAACCTAGGACAGAGCCTTGCGGAACGTCGCTAAGGACAGCTCGTCGAAAAGAAAAACAGCTTCCCACACGAATACACTGTTCCCATCCATCCAGAAAAGCTGACACACTGGAGAGCGCGACCAGCTATTCTATACGACCGCAACTTCAGTGAGAGTCGCGAATGGGGGACAGTGTCGAAGGCCTTGGCGAAGTCAATGAACACCGCATCCACCGCATGTCCATTGTCTACGGCTTCAGCCCAGCACTCACGAGCTACCAGCAAGTTCATCTGACACGAAAATCCTTTGCGAAAACCATGTTGTTCGACGCGAAGCAGGTTAAACACATCTAAATGGTTCTCCACTGTATCTCGTACTAATTTTGCAAGTAACTAAACGACCACGCTAGTCAAGCTGACCGGCCTGTAATTAGCGGTAGGTCTTTGTCACCGCATTTGAAAATCGGACAGACAACAGCCTCATTCCAGTCGATAGGCAAGACACAGCTGTTGAGTGACTTCTGGTTAATCCGATCTTAAGAGCTTTACTGCAATTGTCAGCGCAATATAGGCGACGTTGAACCATTGGAATG
>OX104064.1:232384939-232496672 GCA_944474145.2 Dicrocoelium dendriticum | reverse complement strand
AATTGTTTACGTCTTACACCTTGAACACTAGTCTACTGAGATCTTCAAGCAGCGCTTGGTACAGCCTAAAGAGGATCAAAGTTGAAATTAGCGAGCACGCTGTAAGATTGTGTTTCGACTCGCAGCCTCTATTGATACGTTGGTTTAATTTAAGATAAACCTTGGTCCTTTTGATTGCAGGAAAGTTTCCGGAATGAAAATACTTGGTTGTTGCTTTTCCCAACACTGTGAAACCTCAACCTCGGTATCGTGCTGGATTGTACTCCTCAGGTTGTGATAGTCATAGATGATGTAGTAACAGGTCCTACTAGTTCACGCCTGACGCTAAGAAAGCACTGGTAATGAGATCCGCTAGCAACGATTAGCACAGCAAGAAGCAATCAACGCGGAATTTAGCAAACATGCCGTGTGGTTGGTTTGCGATACACCACCTCTATTACTTCATCGGTTTACTTTAGGTAATCCGCCATCAGTTCGATTGCCAGACCGTATCCAAATTAAAAGTATTTGAGGGTTGAATCGCCTAAAACCGGCAAACAAGCACCGCCGTTTTTTTTGGTTTGAGCTCCTCAGTTGAAGATAGCCTAAGCTGGGTTGGAAAACAGTTCCCAGTAGTTCAAGGCTGACGACCTGAACACTATGCAACTGAGATTCGCGAGCAACGCGTTTCAAAGCGGAAAGCAATTCAGAAATTTAAATGCAAAGAACACGTCGTGTTAATGTTTTGCAACTCGCAAGCTCTATTGGGACATAAGTTTACTTAAAGGTGAACCTTAGTCTTTATGATTGCAAGGCCGTCGCCAGAATAGAAATATCTGGTTGTTGTTCTTCCTAACACATGCAAACCGCGACCGCGTTTTAATCACGGCTTGGACACACAAGATGGAGAAAAGTTAAGCTAGGTGAAAGTAAGAGCTTAGTAGTTCAACTGTGGCGCCTTAAACACTATGCTGCTGAGGCATGGGAGCAATACTTGGCATAGCAGAATGCAATTAATAGATAAATTTGGTATAAAATCTGCGTGGTTGTTTTGCGACTCGTAACCTCTATTGAGAACTTGATTCACTTTCAGGTAAACCTAGATCATTTCGATCGACAGGACGGTATCCAGAATGCAAAGGTCTAAGTAGATCCTCCTAAGACTGGGACACCATGAACGCCGTTTCGTCCTGGTTTGAACTGATCTCATGGAGATGGGCTGAGCTATGTTGTAACTCAGAGAATGGTAGTTCACGGCTGACGTATAGACACACCTAATGCTTAAGGCTGATTCACGTTCGCCGCGAAGCAAATCTCTGTAACAGCAAAATAAATTCAAAGTTATAATTTTTGATAACCCGCCTAATAGATGGATTTGAATAAAAACCATCTATTAGGCGTGTTATCAAAATTTAACTTTGAATTTATTTTGCTGTTACAGGAATTGCTCGCGGCGCGCCTTAGCATAGTGTTCAATGCGTCAGCCGTGAACTACCTTTCTCTGAGTTACAACATAGCTCAGCCTATCTCCACGTGATCAGTTCAAACCAGGACGAAACCGCGTTCATGGTGTCCCAGTCTTAGGAGGATCAACTTACATCTTTGCATTCTGGATACCGTCCTGTCGATCGAAATGGTCTAGGTTTACCTTAAAGTGAATCAAGGTCTCAATAGAGGTTGCGAGTCGCAAAACAACCACGCAGAGTTAATGCTAAATTTATCTATGAATTGCATTCTGCTATGCCAAGCATTGCTCCCATGTCTCAGCAGCATAGTGTTTAAGGCGTCAAACTTGAACTACTAAGCTCTTACTTTCACCTAGCTTAACTTTTTTCCATCTTGTGTGTCCAAGCCGTGATTAAAACGCGGTCGCGGTTTGCATGTGTTAGGAAGAACAACAACCAGATATTTCTATTCTGGCGACGGCCTTGCAATCATAAAGACTAAGGTTCACCTTTAAGTAAACTTATGTCCCAATAGAGCTTGCGAGTTGCAAAACATTAACACGACGTTTCTTTGCATTTAAATTTCTGAATTGCTTTCGGCTTCGCCACGCGTTGCTCGCGAATCTCAGTTGCATAGTTTTGAGGTCGTCAGCCGTGAACTACTGGGATCTGTTTTTCAACCCAGCTTAGGCTATCTTCAACTGAGGAGCTCAAACCAAAAAGAAACGGCGGTGCTTGTTTGCCGGTTTTAGGAGATTCAACCCTCAAATACTTTTAATTTGGATACGGTCTGGCAATCGAACTGATGGCGCATTACCTAAAGTGAACCGATGAAGCAATAGAGGTGGTGTGCCACAAACCAACCACATGGCGTGTTTGCTAAATTCCACATTGTTTGCTTCTTGCTGTGCTAATCGTTGCTGGCGGATCTCAATAGCAGTGCTTTCTATGCGTCAGGCGTGAACTAGTAGGACCTGTTGTCACACCATCTATGACTATCACAACCTGAGGAGTACAATCCAGAACGATACCCCAGTCAAGGTTTGACAAAGTTGGGAGAAGCAACAACCAAATTTTCTCTTTCCGGAAACTTTCCTGCAATCGAAAGGACCAAGGTTTATCTTACATTAAACCAACGTATCTGTAGAGGTTGCGAGTCGAAACACAACCTTAGAGCGTGCTCGCTAATTTCAACATTGATTTCTTTAACGCTGTACCAAGCGCTGCTTGCAGCTCTCAGTAGACTAGTGTTCAAGGTGTAAGACGTAAACAATTAGGTTTATTTTCACCCCAGCTCAGGCTCTCTCAACGTAACGTTCAAAACCTAAACAAAACGGTAGGCGTAGTTTGTTTCTGTTGGGAGGAGCAACGTCTAAGTTTTCCAACCTGGATGCCGTCCACAAAATTAAAAATAGCAAATTTTACCTCGAAGTGAACCGGGGTCCCAATAGAAGCTGCTGGTCGCAAAGCAATCGCAAAGTTTGTTCGCTAAATTTAACTTTTTAATTTGCTTTCCGCTTTGCCAATCTTTCCACGCGGCTCTCAGTATCAGATTTCTCAAAGCATCATCTGTGAAATACCATTCTCTGATTTGTTACTTAGGACAGAATATCTCCAACTGTATTTCCGAAGCAAGACGAAACCACGCTCGTGGTATGTAAGTGTTAGGAAATGCGATCCTCACATCTTCCATTCGGGATAGGGTCCTCGCCATCGAAATGATCCATTTGCATGCAAAGTGAACAGTGGTCTCACTAGATGTTGCGGGTCGCAACTCAACCACACGGCGTGTTCGCTAAATGCAATTATTTGATTTGCTTTCTGCTGTGCCTATTGTTGCTCGCAAATTTCAATAACATAGGGTTCATAGCGTAAGCCGTGAACTACTATGCTCTGATTTTTACCTAAGCTCAGGCTATTTCCACCTGAGTAGTCCAAACCAGGATGAAACCCCGGTAGTGGTGTGCTAGTGTTGGGGGAGCAATGCCTATATATTTTTATTCCGAATACGGTACTTGCGCGCGGAAAACAGGGAAATTAATTAAAACAAACCAAGGTCACAACAGACGTCGCAAATTTAAACAACCACACAGCGTGTTCGATAAATTCAACTTTGAATTGCTTTCTGCTTTGCTAAGCGTTACTTGCAATGTTTAGCAACATGTTGTTCCGGGCCTCAGCTGCTACCCACTAGGCTGTGTTTTCCACGCCAGCACAGGCTATCTCCACCTGGAACGTCAAAACGATTAAGGTACCGCGGTCGCGGTGTGCCTGTGTTGTGCGAGCGTCACTTAAATAGTTTGCTTTAGCACACGGTCCTCGCGATCGGAATGACTGAGGTTTCGTCCAAAATGAACTGAAGTCTCAATAGAGGTTGCAAGTCACCACTCAACCACAAAGCGTGTTTGCAAAATACAACTTTGTATTGCTTTCCTCTGTGCTAATCTTTTCTCGCAGTTCTCAGTATGGTAGGGTTCAGGGAATTCGCCTTGAATTACTAGAACCTGAGTTTCACCCAGCTTAGGCTGTGTTTACCTGGAGAGTCCAGACCAAGACAAAACCTCAGTCCTAATTTCTTAGGATTGGAAACAAAATATTTCCATCCAAGATAGATTGTTTGCAAGCTTTTTGACAGCGGTTAAGCTTAAAGTGGAGCGAGATCGCAGTAGAGGTTGCGAGTCGCAACACAAATATAAAGCGTGTTCGGTAAATACAACTTTAAATTGCTTTCCGCTGCGCCAAACGTTGCTCGCGGATCTCAGTACCATAGTGGTAAGGGCGTAAGCCGTGAACTAAAAGGTTCTAAATTCGAATTCCGCCCATTATATTTCTACCTAAAATGCCCAAACCACGAAGCATCCGCGGTCGTGGTGTGCCAGTTTTGGAGGAGCAATGTTTAGATATCCTCATTTGGGACACGGTCCTCGTGATCTAAATTTCCGAGGTTTACCTAAGAGTGAACCGGAGGTGTCAATAGATGTTCCGACTCGGTAACCAAGCACAAGACTATGCTACTTAATTCTACTTTGAATTGCATTCCGCTGTGTTAAGCGTTGCTCGCGGATCAAAGTAGCATTGCTTTAATTGCCTCAGCCGTGAACTACTACGCTTTGAGTTTCACCGCATCTTAGGCTCTCATCAATCGAGTACGATAACGCAGTCGTGTTATGCCATTCTGGCAGAAGGAATACCCAAATAATTCAATTCTGAATAATCTCCTTGCGGTTAGATTTACGGAGGTTTAGCTTATAGGAAATCGGTCTCAAACTAAGTTAAGTCGCAACACAACCACACAGTGTGTTGCCTTAATGCAGTTTTAAATTGCTTTTTGCCTAGACAAACTTTGTTCGCGGACCTAAGAAGCCTAGTTTCCAGTGCGTCGGCGGTGAAGTACCAAGCTCTGTGTTTCACCCCAGCTTGGACAATCACCAGCTGTACAGGCCAAACCAAGAAGAATCCGCGGTAATGGTATGTAAAGTTGGGAAGAGCAACACCCAAATATTACATTTCCGGTTACACGCCTGGCCCAAAGAATAAGTGAGGTTTAAAACAAATGTGATCGTAGTCTCACTATACGCTACGATTTGCAACCCAACCACACAGTGTGTTAGATAAATACAGCTTAAAAGTGCTTTCCGCTTCCCCAGGCTTTCCACGGTGATCTCAGAAGCATAGTGCTCAGGGCGTCAGCCGTGAACTATAAGGCATTGTCCAAACCCAGCTCAGGCTATCGTCACCTAAGGCGATTCGCTTTGCAAAACATGTATATTTGACTGGTTTATCGAGTACGTTGGCCAGATTGAGCAGGCCACCAAGTTGGAGTGTGCTTTGTAATTCGAGGAATAAACTTTCCATGTAATTATTTATTTACTGCCATTTGCTGCAGCTGTCCCACATATGGCAGTACGGGTTGATCGTCTAGTTTTCATTCGGAAGTGGTCCATATCCTAGTCACTCACCATTCTTTATGACCCTGCCAACCTGTGATTTCGCTAACCGACACGTGGGAACCCATAGGGTTTTTCTCCGAAACTCCTACAACCTACCGAATCACGCTACAGCACGTTCGATAGAGAACTACTAACCGTATATCTAGCGATACGTCACTTTCGACACGTCCTAGAAGGCCGCTCCTTTGTCGTCTTCACCGACCACATACCCCTGACTTACGTGCTCAGCTCGACTACCGACCGAGACACTCCTAGAGAGTCGCGGTACTTAGAGCATATCGCTCAGTTCACGACCGATATACAGCATGTCACAGGTGTGAATAACACCGTCGCCGATGCACTTTCTTGCATCCAAGCTATCTCCGCTGACGCTGGCGCGGCTACCGACTTAGCAACCATGGCCACAGCACAACGCAAAGATCTTGAGGTTGATCTGCTACGCAGGTCTCCCTCAGCGGACATAAGACTCGTTCCTCTGACTTTATCAGACCGAACTATACTCTGTTATTTTTCTCTTGGCAGGCCGCGCCCAGTCGTCCACGCGAGTTTCGCCAGACCGTTTTCGACACGTTGCGCGGCATGTATCATCCAGTCGTTCGTGCATCGATTAAACTCGTGACCGCACGATTCGTTTGGCGCAAGCTCAATAAGGACTTCCGTTCCGTGGCAGCTGCTTGCCTTCCGTGTAAACGCGCGAAGGTGCACAAGCACACGAGAAGCCCATTGGACACATTTCCGACGCCAGACGAACGTTTTCATCAAGTGTTCATGGACCTCCTAGGTCCCCTGCTGCCTTCGAAAGGCTATGTGTATCTGTTGATTTGTGTCGATCGATTCACTAGGTGGCTGGAATCTATTCCCATACCTAACTGCTCTTCGGCAACCGTAGCGGAGGACTTCTGGAGCGTTAGATAGCTCAGTACTGTTGTTCCGCCATCGTGACCACCGATCGAGGGTCACATTGCTCGTCAACCTTTACCACGTTGCTTAAGCATTTAGGCTGTCGCCACCTCCAGACAACAGCTTAACATCCGGCCGCTAACAACGTGGTAGAACATTTTCACCGCCAGTTGAAGTAGCGCTGCGTGCGCCCGCAGATCCTCTATGGTCTGAAACGCTACCCCTGGTTTTCCTAAGCTTAAGAAACACGGTTAAAACCGATTTCGACGTCAGACCAGCGCAGCTGGTCTAGGGTTGCACGCCTCTGTTGCCCAGACAGCTGGTAGCACCATCCCCATGTACTTCCACATTTGAATACGGAAGGTACACTGCTCGATTGGCTCACCAGATGCGTGACCTACGTCCACTCGCTCCTCGATCGCAGAAGACACCAGTGTACATGCCCGAGAAGCTGTCTTCGTGATCACACGTCCTTCTTCGCGCAGACGGTGTTCGACAACCTCTTCAATCGCTGTACATAGGACTTTCACCGTACCACACCGTTCGAGTAAGGCATACCCCATTGACCGCGGTTGTCGACACGAAGTCTTTAGCATCGACCGTCTGCAACCCGCCTTTACGGAAGAAAGCACCTCGCCTACTTCGTCTAGTGGTGTTTCCTACGACATCGCAACTCACCGCCCCAGCTTTCAGCATCCTGGTGGAGTTCAACCAGACCACGATCTTGGTCTACAAGCTTCAGCCACCCCACATTTACCGAATCTAGTCCGCCGCCTCCCACGACCAATCGCCGTGGTTGGGAGGTGCATAAGACCGTTCGCTTTTCCGACTATGTACAGTGTAAATACTTTTAGCTTTGTACTTATTGTATATATTGGCCCAATTTTTTTCTATTAATGTTCTGAAAACAAACAAAAATATATCAAAAACCTCCGAAATAACTTTCTCAGAAATATTCAAAAACTAAAATGTTTAAACATGCAGATAATTCGCTTGTTCTTTTTGGCGTTTTCTGCGCGTTTTTCTATGTTCTTTCCTCTATATGTCGCAACTCACCACTTCAGTCTACTGGCTTACACGTAAAAGGATTTCGAGGACCCTGACGCGAACACCGGTCGTTTCTCCCCGGACGGGTGTCGTTGCCCTTCGGGACGAATGTCGCTTCACCGTTGGACCATGGTCGTTTCTTCGTGGGACGTGGGTCCTTTTGGCGCCGGGCGGGGTGCGGCGGGAGAAGAGACCACGCCTAAGCACACCTTTTGGCAGCATCAGAGGTTAAGGTCACGTCTGCCGTTGTCTGGACTAGCCAGCTATTTGTAGTCCGACAAGCCCGCTCCAACGGCTCGCCGAAATGCACCCTGCCCTGCAAGCAATAAATAATAAAGACAGCACGGCACAGCGGATACAAATTTTCGACTACATTTTTTTCGAACCCCAGCAGATACTTCATTGCATACGAAAACTGTGCGAACTTTGATCCACAACCTTTTGCTTTCGAAGAATTACTCGTTCAGCCTTCTAGGTGGGGAGCTCTGTAGCAATCAAAAGATATTTCTTTTTTTCCTTACACTTTATTCCTCAATCAAACAATATTGTTGACTTTTTATGTCGACTCTACGGCCATTATGAACTACATCAGGCTCACGACGTTACTCCACATTGAGTTCCGGCACGGACGTACGCTCTAGTTGCTTCTTTCGTTTTTCGTTTGATTGTAGCTTTCCGAGAATACAATCTGTTGTGTATGTACTTCTGGTTTTCTGGCATCCCTACCAGAGCGAGAACACTCCCGGGCTAGTATAGACTAGTCCAACATCTGTAGCAGTATCTTGGCAACTGGCTTAGCAGCGTCTTTTAACATATTTTTCAGCTGGTATATACATATGTTTCAAACGGAAATGCTAAGAAATCATCCAATGATCCATGCGCAATCACCCGTTCCACTAAGTGAATAAACAAACGCAGGTTGAGAGCCAGTGCAGCAGCACCATACAAAGTGTGATAACGGCTGACGGAAACCCTCAGCGCAAGCACAGCAATAACTGTGTAAACAGCTTACTAGTGGATGGCATAACACCAGGTTAGGTCAGGTCAAACGGACGAAGGAGACTTTCGCCTACCCAGCGTTTACTTATTGTGCCTGTAAGTGAAGCGAACACCGGCACTTCGACTTTGGATTGACCTCTCGCTTCTGCAATGGAGTGAAGCAAGCGCAAGCGCAAATCTTTGCACTTTCATGTGTCAGCATCAAAATACACTACATATTCCAGTATGATTACAATGTATCCGGTAAATGAATACACCAATACTCATCTAGGCTCCTTTTAGGCTTCAACGGACTCACACTACACCAAATCAGAAATATGTGTATTCCAGAAGTTAACTGCTTTAGATTGTAAAAGCCGTTTCCCTTATGTCCGAACAAGCTCTACGTTGTTTGAGCTTCCGGCGATGCCAACACAAACAGGTGGGTGGGAGTAATAACACTAACTCCCTTAATACTCCTAAATGTTTTTATCAAAGCTACAACAACGTGCGTCGTTCCAAGAAAATTAATCCCAAGCTACTTAGACGACATTCGTACGACTTCCCTTTTGGACTTCGGTCATTCTGGTCGCAAGTTTATGATTACTTTTTATGCAGATGAAGTCACCCTGGCGGTACGGTGCCCAGGCTTGAACACAATACTCCAGATGTGGCCTTACCAATGCTTTATATAACGGCAAGTAAACTTCTGATGTAGTGTTACTCAGCGCCCTCCTAAGACAAAATACCTGTTGGCGCACTTTATTGGCAGCATGGCGATGCTGTGTGGAAGGCTAAAACTTGTGCAATACGATGACACATAGACACAGGTTTTATCAGTACACTGCAATAATAGAGATCTTACAGGAGATTGCACTGCAATTCCGCTACCATTATTGGTCATTTCTTGATATTTGGTGACATTCAGAGGCAGGTTACATTGACTTGACCAGCTCACCACGGTGATGATGTCCATAACCAATGTTGCTTAGATTCTTCTATTGACTCGCTTTAAGTCATCTGCAAAGATTTAACAGGGATTCTCAAGAAGCGGAGCCTGGTCATTTATAAAAATAAGAAAAAGCATTAGACCCAGTACCGAACCTTGGGAAACACCGCTGTAGGATTTGCTCACGTCGGAACTCGCTTCCCTAACCCTAAATCGGAATGTCCATCAACGTAAGAATGTAAAGACACAGCAATGCACACAATATCGGCGGTAAATGCGATGGTCAACGTTTATGGTCACACCATAATGTGCGAAACGCTGAAGAATAAGACGTGGCTGTGACTAGTTTTTCTCATCCTACTAACCGACGATCATTCTACTTCTCCTTAATAGAACATCTTTATTTCGCACTCATTTTGCATTACCTTTTCAATTGGACGGATATCCCTTTGGACTTGGCTCCAATCTATTCTCGGCTGACTAGTCTCCTGTTTCTGACTGCTGCCAGACAACCGAGACGTTATCGCCCTAGGCTCCACATTCCAAATTGACAGTTTCCCTCATCTTGAGACCTTTCCTTAACAAGTTATCTGGCTTTTTATGTAGTCACTTTCATCCCGAAAGCTTCTTTCATTATGACACTCCTTACTGTTATTCACGCCTTAAGTTGGCGGCCTAGCTTCTTCTTGCTGGCTCATCCGGACACGTCTGAACCGTCTCCTGTTTTTGACTCCCCTCGGACTACTGAGAACTAACTAACCTAGGGTCCGCCGACGTAGTGACCTGTAACCATCACCTCAAAGGCATTGTTCGCCACGATTTATCCTTATTACTATGTCCCCTTTCTTCCTGTACATGTCAATTGTGCCGATGCTCTCTTTTAGTAATTAGACCTAAATTCTACGGATTTCACTCTTTGAGCTGATATTCTAAGCTTGTCGCACTGACCTCTTTGCTTTGGACTACTGTGACCCTAACGATCAAAGATGGGCAGACTTAACCGCCTGCTCACATCACCCAGAAAATATAGCTGGCTTTTTCCCTTCTCCACATTAGAGCGTTTTCTTGTTCGCGCTCTGTTTACATTACCATTTCAATTGGACGGATATCTCTTCGGGCCCGCTCTAATCTACCCTCGGCTGACTAGTCTCCAGTTTTTGACTGCTCCCCTATATCAGAGGCGCTATCGCTCTAGACTCTACATTCCAAGCACTCTGTTCCCCTCATCCCGAGAACTTTCCTTGACATGCTAACTGGCTTTTCCTACAGCCGCTGCCGTCCCGAAAGCCTCTTGTAGTATGACACTCATTACTGTTATTCACACCTTAACTTGGCTGTGGCTTCATTTTGCTGGCTTATCCGGACTATTCTGGACGGGCTACTACTTTCTGACCCACCCCGGACTTTTGAGATTTAAGTGACTTAAGTTCTGCCGACGTAACGTCATGTAACCCTTAACTGAAGCGCATTGTTGGCCATGATTTATCCTTATTAATACGTCCCCTTTTTTCTTGTACATGTCAATTGTGCTGATGCTCTCCTATAGTAAATAGACCTAAATTCCGTGGATTTCACTCTTTGAGCTGATATTCTACTCTCGTCTCAGTGGTCTCTTTGTTTTGTACTACTGTGACCCTAAGGTTTAAAGATGGGCAGACATAAAGGTCTGCTCACATCACCTCGAGAATATTCTTGGCATTTCTACTTCTCCTTAATAGAACATTATCATTTCGCACTCCGTTTGCATTGCTTCTTCAATTGGACGGATATCCTTCGGACATGTCTCTAATCTATCTTAGGCTGACTAGTCTCCTGTTTCTGACTGCAGCCAGACAACCGCGACGTTATCGCTCTAGGCTCCACATTCTAAATACTCTGTTCCCCTTATCCTGAGACCTTACCTTGACAAGATATCTGGCTTCTCGTATAGTCACTTTCATCACGAAAGCTTCTTTTCTTATGACACTCATCACTGCTATTTAACCCTTGGCTGACAATTCCCCTAGGGTTTTCTAGGGTCCACATGACGAGCATTCTGTTCCCCTCATCCCGAGACCTTTCCTTGGCATGCTATCTGGCTTTCCCTGTAGCCACTGCCGTTCCGAAACCTGCTTTTCTTATGACCCTCATTACTGTCATTCACACCTTAAGTTGGCGGCCTAGCTTCATCTTGCTCGCCTATACGGACTCGTCTGAACCGTCCACTACTTTCAAACACACCTCCGACTACTGAGATATGAGTGACTTAGGCGCTGTGGACGTACCGCCATGTAACCTTCTATTCAAAATCTTTGTTGGTCATGATTCGTCATTATTATTATATCTCCTTTCATCCTTAACCTTTCTTGTTTTGCCCAGGCTCTCTTCCAGTATTTAGAGCCCAATTATGCAGCTTTCTTTCTATGTGTTAACACCATTCTCGTCCTAATGCTCACCTTTCCTTGGACTGCTATATCCCTTATGATCAGGTTTTAACAGAATCAAAGGCCTGTTCACCTCACTCCGAGGCTAAGTGCCGTCTTTTAGCCACTTTAGTCCTGAACTGCTTCTTTTATGTGACACTCATTACCATATACTTAGCTATAGTTCGCGGTCTAGCTGCAACGTGCTGACTTACCTGGTTTTGTCCAAACGGTATATTCTTTTCTGACCGCTCTCGGACTTCTAATATATAAGTGATCTAGTTAAAGCTAACGCAACGCTTTGGTACCCTCACCTTAAGTGCATCACTAGGCGTTATTCATCCTTCTTTTTATTAACAAGGACGAATCATTACCTGAAGAAGGCCGGCGGCTTTTCCACTTCTCCTCAATAGAACCAGTGTTATTAACCAGTTCTTTCCTTCCTGTGTTTTCTGTTGCATTCCTCCTTCATTCGGCGCTAACTTACATGCGTCTGTCCTCCCTGACTTCGTACATTGCTATCAAATAAGACTGAGGCAACTCCTCCCTCTCGCTCTTTCTGAGTGATATTCTTTCCCAAAAGCTGCAAACCTCGTCCTCCTATTTGGTTCCAACTTATTAAGCATATTCGCATTGGCACCCCTCAAACTCCTTTTCTTCATCTTTATTCCTATTTTGGAACAACATTTCATTCTCTACTGAGCCGTGTTCTGCTTGCTTCTCGTCGTATTTGGTCACTTATGATACACATGTATTTGCGATACTTAAATAACAATCACATGTATAGCGGCACAATAGCTCAGTCATCGCCGCAATTGATCGACTGCATTCCAGACCCATCCCTTTCTTGTCTTTGTGGCTGTTTCTGGTCCTTTCCTTGCTTTTCCCGAGTTTGTCACCGGTACGGCGACACGCACCGAAGGAATTGTCCATCGTTTCGACAACAAAACAGGTCGCACAGTTCATTTATCAGGACATGAGCGGAAGAGTATCAACCATTTTACAACTAAATAACCGGACAAATCATTCGTTATCTTGCACGGATACAAATTTTCCGAGGCTTGAAACTTTGGGTTTAGTTTGCCTAACGCTATCTCTTCCACATTACTCTTGCCCGGAGAACTAAGTTTCAGTTCGGAAGACACATTCTCCTGCGACACCAAGCCAGAACAATTGGTCACTCTAAGCTCTCCAATCCGCGTTGACCGCTCAATTGGCCGTGCTTTCCTATATATCTAAGCAATTTTACTACATACCCCGGGGGTCTGCGATTCTTTCTTCGGAACCGTATTCTATTCTACAATCCTTCAACAACAATTCAACATATTTCAAGGTATATCCCGCTGAGACTTTACGCAGTTCTGCAGAGGATACACACATCATATTCAAAAAGGACGTCCAGTTCCTGACCTACCAATCGGGCAAAGGACAGGACTCAGGAGCGCAATAGACACCCGGCCATTGCAACATCCGGCAGAAAATGGGACGAAATTTGACTGCGAAGAACCGAGCAAACAAACGTTCAACTAAAATTATAGTCTGGTACACCTTGCCATTCAATGGATTGGCGACAGTTTTTCAGGACGTGGTGGGTTTTCGCCTGGCATGCGTTTTCCTATAAACAGTCACAAATGTCCGTTTAACAACACCGCAACGTGGCAAATGTGACTCGCCACCGAAAAAGGCACAGATCATATTTTCACACTGGGAGGGCAACTAGCACCATCATTCTAGATAGGTTCATTACACTGGAACTTCTACATCTGCATATACTGTCATCTTTTTGCTTTCTACGATATCAACGTTAATTTTTGCGGTACTTGTGCACGAACTCACAGTATTGTCATATCTCTCTTAGGCGTGCTCTTCAATTATCTCCGAATGGAGCCTTCAGGGTTATCAATCTTTATTAGCCGTGATCCCAGTTTCACGACAGCCAACTTATTATTTCGCATTTTCACCATTTTACGTATCCAATCATGGACCTATGAACATATTTCTACTGTCATTGTTACAGTTACCATAAAATGTCTGTACAGTTGTACATGTCTGATCAAGCATCCACGGGCGTGCCTCGCAGAGTCGAGTATAAATTATTTATTTATTTATTTATTTAATGTCGACGAGGAAGGCGCAGAGAAAGTCCAGCCCTCCATTGGCATGAACAATAAACCGTTAAAAAGCAAACGCAGCGTTACCCAATCTGTAGGGCATACGGACTCACCCGTTGAGACCAAAGAGGGTAGCAATGGTAGCGGTGTTGCTTGAAAACTCATGGTTAGTTGCATTTCAGTACCTATGGCCAACAGTGACACGGTTGAGCGCACGGTAGTTGCCACTTGGTCTCCAACCGCTGGTCGTCTTGGCAACAAATAAAGCGCAGGTGCCCAGCGCGCTTGGGAAGGGCGGATGGTCTCGTGGTTAAATAGTTCTTCGAACACTCTCCCCGCTTGTAGGTTGTCTGGTGAATGGCCTCTTGCCATTGCTAACAAAGTCGTGGTGACCGATATCGTGCCTGGGCTCCAGCCTGCCGTCATTTGCTCTAAATAGGGGAGTAAAAGGTTGCCATAAGTACGAGTAGCGTGACTCTTTATGCAGAACTATTTGAAGCTTATTAGAATTGACCGTAGGAAGCTGGCCAGATACGCTGAATGACGTGTTACCATCTGGTAGGTTGCTAATTCGCAGGATTACGACCAGTTCGAAATCGGTGCCGTAGTCTATACCAGGGATGAGCTTCCGTACTGCGGCGATTAGGAACCTGAAGGTGAAATTGCGTCGTACACCAAGGGTAAGTGTCACCCATGTTTGGCCATATGTCGCGATGTTCCTTTAGTTCAGGTGAATGAGCTTGCAGCAATTGCCTGATGCTCCTGCCTCCTTCATTCCTTGAGCCGTAGTGGTCCACCAGACTTCCTTGTCAGGACGGAGACTCCGCTTTAGGTTGTATCAAGTAACCCGTCTGGTCCCATTGTGCACGGACGCAGCCGGCAGCGTGCCCTTTAGTAATCGCGACAAGAGCGATACTTCCAGGCGAACTAGTGGTGCTTAGAGCATTCACATTATTCAGCAGAGCTTCAAAGGACCGTCTATGCACTTTGTCGCCCGCTTCAGCTAATCTGCCAACTGGAGTTCATCAGGGAATACTGCTTAAAGCGCGGTGGGGCTTTCCGGAACGCAATTAGCCCAGATCTGTCGGAGTATGGAGGCGCCTAGCGTTGAGCACGTCACAAGTGAAGGCATGCTCCGGATGAGTCGAAACCGGCTGTCGTCCTAAACTACGGGTCTGAAAGTAGCAAGTATAGCCGTTTTCACGCCAACTGGCAGTACGCTTTATTATGGTTGCTTTAACCTTGTCATACGACGAGTCAGACAGCATCGGATCAAGGACATTATTCACACCGAGGTAATCTGTGAAGAAAGATGATTGTTGAGCTTTGGGTACAATGATGGTTGCGTGGTGATCTAACGCAATCGCAAGAGGACCTCCACCTGCCTAAACGAAAAGCGAGGGTTTGGTGTAATCAAACGTGTATAAGGAAAACCGGGGGCTTTTTCACACGGTAGTAAACTTTACCTGTACGGGAGAAAGTAAGAATTGCCTTGGAAATACACTAGTTTATCGAATAATCGAATTTTAAAGATTATCGAATCGGGTTCGAAAGTTCCGTAATGTTCTACTTCAGCAAGTGGTTAAAAGCCAACTTCGACCTCGAAAAAAGCTATGGGGAATCACTAAACTTGGCAGCTAACCTTCCAATTTTTGCAGTCAAAGGTCATTAAGAGACCTATAGATAAACTGACTTCCGCAGCAGTATTACATTTTTCGTTGGCGGCGAATATTAAGTTATTTTATCATGGGCCTTGGCTTTTTGCTTTTTCCTTCGGTTGGGCTAGAAGGTTTGTGGCGCAGTAAATGTTTATATTTGGAAGTTCGTCTAGTACGAAGATTTTAACAAATGGCGGCGCAAGAAAGTGGAAATGTGATGAACTTTTCTGCTGAACACCTTCAAAAGCTGCTCCTCCAACAGCAAGGTCAAACGGTGGCACAAATGAAAATGATTGTAAATCTGACACAATGTTAGAGTTTGCAGAAAATCGGAGCAGCGATCCGGGACATGCACGCGAGTGCTGTCCAGTTGCTCACGAACGCGATAACTGAAGCCAACTATAAAGCGGCTTCTGGATGCACCTTCGAAGCTTGGTTTTGGCGCTAGGAAGACAGGTTCCGGACGGACTACACTCGTCCGGAAAACGTCGGGAAAGTGCGATTGCTTCTCCGCAGGCTGGGAATAAGTGCATCTTCAACGTTCATAGACCAACTTTAGCCCAAACAGCTGAAGGACCTGACGTTTGCCGAACTAGTGTCGCAACAGAAGGACATGTTTGGTGTGTCGGTATCCATTTTTTGTATTCGCCATCAGTGCCCGAATATAGTCAAACAGAAAGCTGACGACTTTGGCGCTCTAGCAGGCATACTTACCCGTGAGTGTGTACCTTTAAAACTACTCTTTTTAACAGACGACCAGTTTAAGTGTTTCATTTTTTCAGCGCTCTACAATCGCCCAGTGATGCGTAGATCCACGGGCGGCGTTTAGCTAAGCTGGAGCAGGATCATGATCTGCCACTGAAGGCTCTCGTAAGCGAATGCGAACGGCTGCTCACTCTAAACCACGACACTCTCAAGGGCGAATGAAGTGGTCTCGCACCACCAGATACCGCGCAACTAGTGAAAATGGCCAGGACCGTCAACCACAGTGAACCCGTCCATAGGCTTACGAAAAGCCGCACACAGCGTACTTG
The DNA here is from genome assembly GCA_944474145.2 of Dicrocoelium dendriticum. Taxonomy (NCBI): domain Eukaryota; kingdom Metazoa; phylum Platyhelminthes; class Trematoda; order Plagiorchiida; family Dicrocoeliidae; genus Dicrocoelium; species Dicrocoelium dendriticum. Next base: position 232,480,219 of record OX104064.1, on the reverse strand, counting down.
GCTTGCGGCGAATGGCGTTTCGCGCGATTTTGTCTCTTCAAACATCATATTTATCAAACGTGCCCCACGCTTGGGCATAAAGAGGAATGCTGCAATCAGTTCCGGTCGCAGAAAGTGAAGTCACATCGAAAGGGAATTCTAGAATGGATGACGCCGAGTCCGTGTCAATAGTTGCCGCATTCCAGAGAGTGTAACTCGTGATGACGACTTATCAGTGTGTTGGATGCTGGGATCCAAAACAACCTGCAAATGGACACGGCCTAGAATGCCACAGTTATTACCGGGAGCACATGTGTTCACCTAAGGAGGTCGAAGGTTGTTATGCCTCAGAAAGTTGCACATAATGCTTCCCGCAGTGCGTTAAACTTAGCGGGCAAACACAATTGCAAGATTGCTTTGCAAGGTGTGGAAAAGTCGGGAACCTGCTACATAGCAAACCGGCTGACTTTGAATCTTATATGTTTTGACTGGATTTTAATTTGACACTCTTCTAGTTTCTCTTGAATTAGATCTGCAACCGAGTTCTAGCAAGTTCAGACCCATCAGCAAAGTCCGTCAAAGACAAGGCCGCCCCCCTGAAGCTAAAGTTCCTTCGGTTTTGAGGATGGCTTGGTCCCTTCTACGAAATTCAAGGCGAAACGGAACATGCGACCAAGTGCTAAACGAATGTTCAAGACTAAATCAGGGTACCATACGCAGCCATGTTAAGCATTGATCAAGGATTCCATCGAACGGACCGTGCCCGGGTCACCACAGCCGTCAAGTACTCATCATGTGCCGCACCTTTTGTCGCAGTGAAGGATGCAAATGGGAAAGTACGCGCCTGTGCTGAGTATTCAACGGGCCACAACGCCATGTTGGAAGATCACCAGTGCGCACTACCTGTACTGCAATATATATTTGCAAAGTTGCATGGTGGTAATTACTTTGCTAAGCTTGAGCTATTCCATGCGTAGCTTCAAGTTGCTGACGATCAAAACTCACCCGCCTTATTCCAATACAACCGTTTGCCAGTTGGTGTAAAAACGGCGCCAACAGCTTTCCAACGGTTGTTGGGTACCGTGCTAGCGGGCGTACCTTGAACCCTTGCGTAGCTTGATGATCTCATAATGATGAGGTAAACACTAGATGAATTATTCATGCGACTGGATGCATTGCTTCGTTGTATACGGTAGTATCTTTTACGGCTCTGTGAAGAGAAATGTGCATTGCTTAAGGCGATCGTCAAATAACGCGGTTGGATCCTCAAACTTCTGGACGTCGATCAGGTCCAGACAACGTAGAAGCCAGTAAAAATGCATCCATCAACAGATTTACAGACCTTACGTTCATTTTGTGTGCTCATCAGCCACTGCAGCGCATTTTCGCCTGAGATATGCCGACGGGGTGCACCGATAAACAAGCTACTTGCCCAAGGGCAAGCTTGCAACTGGACGTCAGAAGTCCAGAACGCCTTCGAATGGGTCAAGTCACTAATGTCCTCAAACTTGCTTCCGACTCATTTTGATCCTTCAGAGAGTCTGTCTTATCCACAAATGCATTAAGCCATAGGCTTGGTGCAGTAATTGCACACAACGGTGGATCCCAGAAAGCAATCGTCCAGGCCGCCAGTACACTTACGAAAGCCGAGAAGAATTACGGCCAGATGGAGAAAGAAGCGCTGGCCATAGCGTACGCGGTCACGAAGTTCCACAAAATGCTATGCTGCCGCCGCTTCAAGCTGCTGACAGAACACAAGACCTTGTGGCTATCTTTGGTTTGAACATGGGCATCCCGGCCTATACTGCCAACCGGCTACAACTTTGAACTCTTAACTTAATGGGGTGAGTTGGAGGTCCAATACCAGTCGACGGCTGCGATTAGCCAAGCGGCTGCACTGTCAAGCCTAATGGAGGCCTGTCAGCGTGAACACGATGAAACAATCAGTGTTTCAGTCGAGGTTGAACCTGAAGTCAAGTTTCTGCTAACTGATGCATTGCACGGTCCACCAGTTACCGCAGAAGCCGTATGAACCAAAACACTTTGGGACACAATGCTCAAGAATGTTACGCAATTTTACAAAACAAGCTGGTCACTTTTATGTCCAGTAGCCGTATTGCAACAGTACTTTTAGAGGAGACACTCGCTCTCTATTGTGAACGATAGTATCCTAGTTTCAGAAAGCGTGGGCATCCATAATGCACTTCAGGAGCGCCTTATTCGGCAATTCCACGCCGGGCATCATAGAATAAACCGGATGAAGGCGCTTGCCCGCAGTTATGTATACTGCCCCTTTAAGCACCACCAGCTAGAAGGAATAGCCAAACGCTGCCAAAAGTGCGCCAAGGTCTTGAAAGCGCTGCAAAAATCAGAACACTAATAATGGCCAAAAGTTACTAAGTCATGGTGCCGCATCCATGTCGACTTTGCTGGACCGATCAACGGCCGAAAATTTCTCATTATAGTCGATGCATACAGCAAGTGGCCTGAAGTATCTCTTATGGATAACACAACCATCAATGCCACCATACCGAAAGTGCAACAAAGCGTTAGCAGATTCGGCTGTCCTGCGGCAACTGTCACTAGCAGTGGCACACCATTTACTTCAGCAACTTTTACGAAGTTTTGCAAACAATGCGCTGTCCAGCACGTCCATTCACAGTCGTTTCGCTTACAGACGCATGGCCAGACAGAAACGTTTGTCGAAACATTAACGCGGGCTCAATACAACTCAAAAAGGTAAGACGTATAGGGGAGGTGTTTGACCGGTTCCTTTTCTTCTACCGAGCAACACCGAATGCACAAGCGCCGGAAGGAATTTCGCCAGCGCAGTCCATGATGAACCGGAACTTCCGCATGCCGTCCGACGCCATCCGAACGGAAACGGAGTCCTCCGTTGTGGAAAGAAACCGCGGAATGGAACAGGATTTTAACCGGCGGCATGGAGCAAAAAAGCTATGTTTTACGCTAGGACAGAAGGTGCTAGTAGGTGGCTACCGGGAAGGCCATGCAAAGTGGACGACATGAACGGTCAAAGCAAGCGTGGTAACGTCATGTATGACGTGAGGGTGAGTGCACAATTCTGGCCACGCAAACACAACAGTTACGACCCACGTTGTGCCAACCAGAGCTAGCAAGGTCTACTGACCTCCCGTTCGACTTACTGGTGGGAAGCTTCAAGCTGCCGAAGGTAGCAGTGGACGAATGCCCACAGCCGAACAAAGGATCCAGACCGCGGACACCGGAACATAGTTCTCGGGCGCTTTGGCCAAGGAGATGGACCAACTGGCGGAGAATACAGTGTCAAAGACTACAAGTTAATCCTAGGCTTCATTCTTTTACCTAGGACGGTACCTCAGGAGGAATGGTGTTTGGAAGAATGTAAGCATTGCCTTGGAACTACACTGGTTCAGCGATTAATCGATTAGTAACGGCTATGGCATCGATTTCGAAACCACCGTAACGTTCTACTTTAGCAAATGATTAGAAGACACCTGTTACCTCGGCGAACGATATGAGGAACAAATAACCTGGGTAGGTGACCTTCCAATTGTAACAGTCGAAGGTCAGTACGATACATATAAAAACATACATGATGCGCAGGTGTTGTACGGTGTTCGCTGGCGACAATTAATAAGTTACTTTGTTAAAGTCATTGGCTTTTTGCATTTACCTTCGGATAGGCTAGAGGTTTTGTGGAGCAGTACATTGTTACTTTTGGTATTGCATCTAGTGTGAAGAGTATAACAGTATGATCCGTTGTAAAGATGGCAGCTACAAATAGAGGCTTTGCTGTGAGAGACCGCTTCTGCGGCATCCCCCGCAGCGCATGTTGTTTCCATGTAGCATCGGCTACAGGTCGGAATGAGGCTACCAAGAAAGGAGGGAACTGAGTTAGGCTATTTACCAAATGGTTAACTTGAGATAACTTAATTTAGGAGCCATCGCACAACGTGCAGCATAGAGCGACAAATCGACCGAGTGGTTAAGAAAGGTCATTTAAATGCGGTTCCTACAGGCTGCGTGAGACAAGGCAGCCTTATCTACAGGTTCGAATAGACCTAATGGGCGATAGTTTGTCTGAGCCTAACCGTTTCTAATATGCTAGCAGCAGGCAACAAAGCCTCGGTTCAAAGACTGATTCATTAGTCTAGGTCCTGTAATGTACCACGCCCTTGGGTTGCAATTATGACATTTCTGTACGGCTTAACTTCCGCATACATTTTCATGGTTTTTCTGTTACCTTTCTCTTCAGAGACTGGAACACAAGCGACTGCTGTTCTCAGCTTGTCCACCGCCGCCGTCATCCTCCTGGTTGTCTGTGACAGAGGTCCTCGCTGATAACTGATCCACATCTTTCCTCAGCCGCCACGAACGTTCCGTAGGTAGATATTGCATCTCCCTTAGTTTGCATTTCATAGTTTACTCATGTTCACCATAGATTGGCACCTCTGTAACCTGCCACTTTGTCCTCCTTTGCTATGCAAGCAGTAGCAAAAATGTAATCCAGTATTTCAATGACATACGTATAGCACAACAATTTGGGTATAAACTTCCGTAACTCAGATATTAAAAACAGGGGCGACGGTTGCACACAAGCTTAAAAATACCTTACGTGTACAACCCTCATATCGATCCACAGCCTATCCTTAGTCTTACTCAGTCTTTCCATATGAATTTCGAATCTCACATATAAAAGCCTTACTCCTCAGATATATACCGGTTTTCATTCACTCCGATTTTGTTGGCGACATCCTCCTAAGCATTTCGCCGGCACTGTCTAACCCTACCTTCTATCAACGTAATCCTGTGCTTATAAACCACGCATGTGTGGTTTATAATGCACCCTGGCGCAGTTCCAAACACGCAACGCCAATGCAGTTTAAATTCCGAGGATATATTCTGCAGTGGAATGTGCATGGGTCAACCTTTACTGTAAAAGATGGGAAATCTCTACAAATAGGAACACCATCGCGAGGTTTTCGAGATAACTTAATCCTATGCCACTCGTTGAAGCACAGCCGTTAAATGGCTTGCATATGCAAGCCTCTTACAATCTAGTCAAGGAAAAGTGGCCGCACACACAGTGCACCACAGTCAAAATCTACAGGCCATAGGAGCCAGCTTCTTGGAGGTAGCGTTGCATAGACGTGCCCCAACATTATCAACATGCATATGCAGCGCATAACAAACGGACTATCACGAGTAATGAAAGCATACACCAACACGTATATGTCCAGGCTTCCGCTTTGCCGATATATCATCTTTAAATCGCATAAAATGTAACTTGCGCTGCAAGCGTAACGGACTTAATTGAAACCGCCATTAGGTTATCCAAATTATTTATTTCAACGGATAAAAGTACAACAATAGCTCCACAATCACCGTATCTTACGTGGTCGGTACCAGACCAAACCCTTGTGCCATCGAAAAAGTTTACATAATCGACCACTTGCAACCTTTAAAACTACCTACGTTAGGCACCGGCGGCGTTCCACTAACATGGGTGAAGAAAACACCTGAATGCCACATCCCCGCAGCATGGCGCTTGTAGTAACATATCGCTATGTGTATGTACCCATTTACACACACATATATATTCCAATAGAATTACAATAGATTTACATCCTCAGTCGGCCGCAACGATTTGGCGGCCCTGAGCAAACTATCTTTTCAGCCAGCAGAGGAAATTGCAGGCCAAATGACTGCGAATAAGCGAACATGCAATCAGTGGTCACGCGGCGTTGCGAGTTGTAAATAAGTGTTCAAAATACTTTACGGCCGAGTTGCAGGAAGTGGTGGGTTTTTGCTTGGCAAGCCTTCTCCCTATAAAAAGCCAAAAATGTCTGTTTAACAACGCTGTGGGGTGGCGGATATGACACGCCACGGAATAGTCACTGGCCACAACTACATAATGGAAAGTTGACTAGACTCCTATTTTTACTTTTTCTCGACACGTGCAAGAATATTATACTCCCCGACTAGTTGTACGGTTATACTGCACTTATAGTGTGCTGACCGCCTAAACTACGCAAGATTGAACCAAAAGTATCGTTGTGATACACAGCTGTCTGGAAAACTTGATAATGCCTGATTTCGTATGTCTCTATAAATTTGAGAATGAACAATTTATTTATTTATTTATTTACATATGCTTTTACAGACCTATGTACTGATGTACTTAAGTGCTTGTGTCTAAACTGTAAACTGTACACATTTATAAGTATTTAAAGTAAATATTTCGGAGCACATAAGTTTTATTCCCTATATATACATATATATATATAGACTTGCGTCGAGAAATATATTATATGTATATTCAAACCATTACTCTCAATATAATATTTCAGTATATGTTCATATACTTATGCATATATGTATAGGTATTATATATAAATATATATATATATACATGCAAATTGATTCCCATTTGGTATTTGTATACATTTTGCACTTGAATATTTGCATATGTTCTATTGCAAGTCCTTAAAACTTATAAAGGTCAACGCACACCTACCGGAATTACCTATTAGCACCTTACATGTAGTTGCTTAATTAAATAAAACTTTCCTTAATCATTCACATTGCCATGCTTCATCAACGTTCCATTATCCCCTCAAAAACTTTCGCAAATGCTCCCCTTATTGAACAGTATAATATTTTACTGTCCTGCCTTCTAACAACAAATTACCCTACAATTCAATGACATATTCCCCCGTTGCTGCAGTATCAGTATTACAACTGGATAACAAGAGCGTCGCTTTCACCTAGATTTCAAAAAATACAACCTATACAATATTCAGACAGGAGGTCTGGATATCCGTTATCGAAGAAAGTATGTGACATTTACCTGTTGCTTTAGGCAAGCACAACCCTTGCATAAAGAAATAAATCGTATAAAATCTTATTTGCTCCATAGAACATTCATCCACGCTTCATCTGTATCTACCGGTTTCCTGCTTTTGCTTACGCCGAGACATTCAACTACACCTGTGTTCAGCACTCTAATTTTAAATAACTGTTTGCAGTATGCAACTGCATGTACAATTAGCTTCCCTTCCCATCCCGTAATACCATTTGAATTTAGAGGTGTGTCTCGTTTTACAGAGAATATACCATTTATTTATTTATTTATTTATTTACTATGCAACACATCAAACGATTTGGATGTCTTTGAGAACAATGGACGCTAAAGCCTTTCCCACCAGTAGAGAATTAGCCCTTCCCTGCGCCGGATCCGCCAATTTTGATCAATGATATTTTGAGAGTGTGCTTGCAGTATACAAGGAATTTTGTTTATAAATGAACAGTTTTGGCTATTGGACGCATGTGTATCTTTAGTAATATATTAACGTCGGTGTTATTATGCCAAGAAGCTAATGGACGGTTTATATACGTTACGTGGTTGATTAGGTACCCGCCTCTAGCGAAAGCAGTCGTTGTGGATGATTCTTGTGCATTCCGGCGTATCTACAAGGTTCCTTATCTTGGCTCACTAGCGATCAGTGTGGACCTGAAACGTTTTCGGATGGAAACGGCGATCTCTTTTATTCGTCCGACAGTTAAAACTAATAGCGTACCAAAGCAAGACTGGACAGGGGCTACCGGATGGATGCCGGTACCGATAAATTCAGTATGGGTGTGTGCATGGCAAGCGATCGAAAGTTGTTGGCAGGCGGTACTTGTTGTGTATCTTCCAGAGGAAAATATTGTAACAGATACCAATGTTACCATTGTCTTGCTACGTTCGCATCGTTTTTGCAGTAAGAATGTTACCAGCTTGGATACGCTTAACTTCGCCATTTGCACAGTTTTCACGTGCGGGAAACATTGCTTGTATGCCGAAAATCAGCGGCTAACAACGCAGCAGGAAAGCATGATGCTTAACATAATGAAGGGGTTGCCTTGGACGCATGTGATGCGCGTATTTGTGAGTCTTTAAAATAACCTTCGTTTAACAAGGCAAGATTTTTATGACCTACGACGGCGACATCGTACCGCTTGCCTCACGGAAATGGAGGAGGAGCGGTTGCAACAAAAGGGCCAAGCTTAAGCATGAGGACATGTGATTCGGTACCTGCTTCTTTTCCCCGTTGCGCATACTGGAATCTGGTGGCCAATACGGTTGGGTAAAGTTGCAGGACTTTATATGTTACGTCAATTACGGTGGTTACATCCTATGGCATTGCATGTTTGTGGACGTCAGCAGAATTGACGTGTGCTTCTTTTATACGCTTTTGTCCAATGAGACGGAGTATACTTGCCACGAGCTGGCCCCCGAAATTGACCGTGCTCGAATGATGGTCATGGACAAGCGTGCGGCGTAAGTGAGCGCGTTCACGAAAGCGTATCCCCTGCCAGCATATTTTGCTTCCGGGTGCACATTATGCGTGACATGCAGCGGCGTTGCTCTCATCTTCACTTCCGCAACATGGTGGATAGCGCGTCTCTGTTCAACGTGCTGTGCTCGTTGTTGTATACGCGGCGTTGCGCATTATCATCTGCTTAAGGAGGGTATATCGGTGCCCAGCGCGGAATACTTCCAGTACCGCCGCCGCAAGTGGATCCCATGGCGGCTTAGCTGGTAGGCGCATTTGATGGGCGACGTGGTTTTATTTGTTCGCGACAGCCCCAATCGCGTTGAGAAGGAGAATAAGCATTTGGAAGCGACTGTACGTTAACGGGCCCCTCTAATGCTCCTATTTCAAGGGATGGTGTAGGACTTAGCCCTTTTGCTGCTAACCAGCGCGACGCATACCGCAGAAGGACAATAGGCCTATGGAAACGGACGTCAACTAACGCATTGGAAACGTCACAGCTGCCTACTATAACATGTGACAGCTTTCGCGACAGAAGGGTATCTCTCAATCTGGTGCCGCTGAGGACGGTTATTGATGGTAGTTCAGGCGCTACCTGTAAACAGACTGCAGACGTAATGTAGCTAAGGTGTATACACGTTGACTGTCCCTTCACCAAATGTTCAGTGATCGACTGACCAACACGGCACGGCTTCATGCAGCGCCATACCATAGGGAGTCGGAAAGGTACGCCGCCACGGTATGAGAAGCAGATACCACTGCTCAGCTGCTAAGCCGCACGTGTGCCGATGCAGACGGCACTCGCCTGAAGCATCGAAACACGGCGGGGCCGCCTTGGTTACGGCGCTATACTACTCGGTGCTTCGCGTATACATTGAGGAGTACGTGCCTCCGGAACGGTAGTATGCTCTTGCGCTACCGCTGAACAAGGACAAAGGGAGCAATACACGTTGTACCATTTACCGTGATATAAGCTTGCTGAGTTTTGGGCAAGGTACCTATCCGATTCCCGCGCTACCGGCTCATCGGTCAGGTTGTGCAACCTAACACGGCGGATGAGTATTGTGGATTCCGTGTTGGTCGTAGCACTAGAAGTATGGTGTTTGCGGCTCGTCAGTTGAAGAGGAAGTGCATGAAACAGCACCAACTGTAGTTATCCTTCTTTGGCTGAGTTCCTCATGGTATCTGATACCATGCACCGCGAGGCATGGCGCCTTGTGTTGGGTAAGCTAGGTTGCTCCGGTCATTTTGTAAATTAACTTGAACGCCTGCACCGCGGTATGCAGGGGAGGGTGCAGCTATGTGGACATACCTAGGATGAGGTTGTATTTGTCTCTGGTGTGAAGCAAGTACGTGTTTTATCTCCCGCGCTCTCTAATATTTATCTTGATATAACGATGTCTTGCTCCTTCGCTGCGTTTGTGCTTACGTTGTTCCTGTGGAACACTGTATTGCTATTGGGTTGCTGAACATATGTCGTTTAGGAACCAGCTCCCTAGTCTGTGAGACAAATATACGTATCCTGCCTCTTCCTGACGACTGTGGGTTGCTTGCACACAGCGCGGATGACTTGTACCTCAAGGCTGTGCTCTGGCTTCGACGTCGGCTAAATTCGGGCTCACCATCAACACAAGCAAAGCTGCCTGTCTGTTTCAGCCTTGGCTGGCGGTGCGATCTTCAATATTGTCGCCAAACGGTATTGGGAAGCACCTGCAACTTCCGCCACCTTGGGAGTGTTATGTACATGACCGCACATCCCGGTACTACCTTTTGAAGCCTGAGTGATTCCTAACCATAGGTAGGGCCCCATTTCTAAGATATCTAAGCTATAACAGCAAAAGTGCACATGCGAAGTCATCCTCAGCTAGTGCTGTTATTGGCACTTCTCTCACTTGCTGCTACTACCATATTAACCAACCATGAATAGTGACAACAGATAAGGAACGCTTAGCAGGTTTCTTTTCATTTCACTGCAGCACGTTGACATGCCGCTCCCTAGGTTGATCCACGTAAAGCGACAACCGGCCATGGTCGTATCTTCCGGTACCGCCATATGAAGCGTATGTACCTACAAGCCACAGGTGGAATTGGATTTCAAGGATGACTTCCCCTTCAGGACCCAATTAAAATGCGCCGCCCTCCTCAGTCCTAGTTATCGCTGCCACTGCGTCTCCCGCAATGCACTGCTAGTGCAATATGAGGCACTATGGATACATAGCCACCGGTACCATTGCACTTCATTGATAGTTTTCTTTTAACACCCAAGTAAGGTGCACCGCTCTCCGCTGTTTTGGTAGCCGCTGCCACTGTTCCCCTGCACCGTACTGCCACGGCAATATTAAGCAGTTTTTATACTTGGCCATAGGTACCAGTGAAATTCATTGATCAGTATCCTTTCAGAGCCCCAGAGTTATGCGCCACCTTCCGCAGTCCTAGTTACCGCTGCCACTGCGCCTCCTTACACGTACTGCCACCGCCATGGCATACATCATTGATACATAGCTACAGGTATCATTGGATTTCAATTTCCACTTCGCTTTCAGAACACAAGTAACATGCGCCGCCCTATTGAATGTTGCCACTGGCCATCCTCCCACTTACCGCCACCGCAGTATGGTGCATCTGAGAAACCTGGTCCCAGGCATGATTTCATTTCAATAAGCACAGCCCTTCCACAGCCCTAGTAACATGCGTCCACCGTCCCATTGGCTGTGCCACTATCTTCTTCCCCACGTGGCTGGCTAGCCGAACAACCTCCTCGTGGTGCCAGCTGGGTGATTCGGGTTTACCCCCGTTCAGCAAATAGTTCGGCGGCAGTGTTCCAGGACGTGGTGGGTTTTCGCCTGGCAAGCGTTCTCCCTATAAAAAGCCACATATGTCCGTTAAACAACACTGTGACGTGGCGGTTGTGACTCGCCACTAACTAAATTCACCCATTGCTTATCCGAACAATCTCTTCAAGTCCACAGATAGCAAGTACTGGCGACACCTCCAAACACATTCAAGCAAAATGACAGGAGACATTTACCAATCCCATAAACAAAGCTAAACGCGCCTTCAAGCAAATTTACATACATTCATATATAAACATATGCAACAATCCCATTGTTCCATTGTACATTAACTGATCACATTTTGTGCTCTTAACATGATCATGCCTGCGCAGGCGTGCCTCGCTTAGTCGAGAATACACAATTTATTTATTTATTTATTTAGAACGTGCATCAGTGATACATGGGCACAGGTAAGGTTGCCTTTTATTGCTGACCTTTTTAAAAGCCAGAGTAAATTTGCGCCGCTACCCACAGTCTGTGTTAACGCTGCCCCAGGCCCTTCTTGTTTCGATGGCTACTACCATATCACACGTTAGTGAATGAATACCAAAGTAAATGTCCAATTAAAATGACGACCCCGCTTTCAACGACATGCTACACATGCACCGCATTTCACCGTTCTCATTACCACCCTTGGTCACCCAGTGACTTACGTGCATTCGCCGCCACCTGCCATAGCACCGCGTCCGGTCTTCCTTCGCTTTCCAGATTTGTCTAGGTTTTGCAGTCATTAGAGAATGGAGCAGATGCTGTTTTCAAGGCCACACCTGTCAGGATGCCTTGTCGTCTCACAATGGATAGGCACATGCCAATTGTGCGCTTTTCTTGCGGCGGACTACAAGCCCACAGCTTCAGTGGGTGGTTCCGTAATCTCTGGACGATATATGTGCCAATTCCTCCATTATGACGCGTGCTGCAACACTGCAAGGAATGCGGACAACCTTCTTGTCTATTACGAACCTAGTAGGTTAAACTTATGCAGTTATTTCAAAGGGGTACATGCCGCTGTAACCCTACGTTAATCGTTAACCTGCTTTCCCTTGTTCACTCCGCCTTTCTAATGTTCACCTCCTTGCGCATACCTTTTGTCTTTTAGTAATACTTGCTGAACCATTTTTACGTATTCTCGCTTTGTGGATGTTGAGCGTTCGCTACGCACTCCAGTTAGACGAGAATATTTGCATACGGCTTGAGCATCCCTCTGCCCACCTGGTATACTCATACACAACCTTACAAGTACATGGCGTATACCAGTGCCGCGTAATTCTGCCCATCCGTTCCCATTACTCGGATATTCCTTTGCTCCAGCGCTTCACTTCGTAATCCATACCGCATGTTACCCTTCCCAGAAGCCTGTTCCGTTATAAATGCAATGCGATACTAATAAGTAACGTAACGCCGTCCGCATCTGCAGCTGAGATAAATGGATAAATTGCACTACGTCTTATGTATCTGTTATAAATAAAGCAATAAATATTTTATTCTTGATTACTCGAGACACGCCCGTGATGGTATGATCAGGGATGTGCAAATGTACACAAAATTTATGGCAACTGCAACGGTGACAGTGAAAAGTTTTTTATATGTCCGTGCATGAAACAGTACAAGCTTGGAAATGGGAAACATTAATTTGACTGTCGTGAGCTCGGGACTAGTTTTTTAGAACACGGTTAGTCTGCCATATATTGCCGTCATACCTCGGCTAATAACTACTTGATAATCCTGAATGATCCATTGGAAGACAATAGAAGAGCACGCTCCAGCGATATGACAATATAGTAACTTTGTGCAAAAGTAACGCTAAAGCCAACGGTGATATCGTAGAAAGTAAAGAGACGAAGGTGTATGAGTGAAATCATAGAAAGCAGAGGCACAATGCTATGCATCTGTAGAAATTCCAGTGTAACGAAGCTAGCTAGAAGGATGAGGTTAGTTGACCTATCAGTGCGAAGTTATGGGCTGTGCGTTTATTTGGTGGAGAGACACATTCGTCACGTTGTAATGCTGGTAAACGAACATTTGTGGCCTTTTGTAAGGAGAACCCTTGCAGGCGAATACCCACCACGTCCCGTAACACTGCCGCGGCTCTATTGGATGACAAGTTGGAACTGGCTATATTCCTTGTTGAAGGCTTGTTTGCTCGGTACTTCACAGTTCATTGGCATCCCAATTTTCAGTTGGCTATGGCGTTTGGTGAGTGCCTGTTGCATTCCTGCGTCCTGACCTGTTTTGAACTAATGGTTGAGCCCGGTTGGTAGGTCAGGAACTAACTTTGCTTTTTGAAGTAAGTGGGTTGATCATCTGCAAAACCACATGAAGTCTCCCAGGGATATACACTGAAATATGTTGAATTGTTGTTGAAGTCTTGAAGGATAGGATATGATACAGAAACGTAAATCGCAGATCCCCGGTTGCGTTGTATAATGAGTTGGAAATATGGGAAACCACGGTAAACTGAGCGGTCAAAGTGGACTAAAGTGCTCAGAATGACCAAGCGCTCTAGCCTTGTATCCGCATGAGAACGTGTCTTCCAAAGTCAAAAGGAGTGCTGCAGTCAAGGAGTATATGAAAGTGATTGTATCAGGCAAAATCAATCCCATGGTTTATGCCTCTGAAACATTGTGTCCGTTCAGGATGCTGAATGATTTGTCCTGTTAGTAAGTTATAAAAGCGATGGATATTCTTCCGCTCAGGTAATGATGAAGTCCCTGTATGCATCGTATTGTTATCGCACCTTGCCCTACCTGCGCGAAACTCCGGGAAATGGGCAATAAACAGAGACAGCCAAACAGGCAGAGGAAAGGAATGCCGCTGGAATGCGGTCGATTAATTGCATCCCTGACAAAACTATGTTACCTCTGTACGCGTTATAGTTATTTAAGTATCGCATATAACTGTGTTTCATAAATGGCGAAGTACGATCTGAAGCGCGCAAAACACGGCTCAGTAGAGAATAAAAGTTTGTTCCAAATTAGGAATGAAGCTAAAGCGATGCGAGTTTGAGGGGTCCTAATGCGTTTATGCTCCATCTCTGGGAACCAATGATAGGAGGACGATGTTTGCAGATTATGGGAAAGCATATCACTCAGAAGTAGCGCCACGAACGCATTGCCTCACTCATAAATTGGTAGGAAGGTGAGTAGTCAAGAGGAACATACTCATGTAAGTTAGCGTCGAGTGAAGGAGAAAGGAAGGAAGGAAGACTCTTGCTTCCATAGCCTTGTGCAGGCTGCCTTGTAGTTTTCAGTGTATGCACGGACGCGCCTGCCATGGCATTACACTAGGGAGAAGATGACAGTGACCGAGTTGTCCGACGATGGGTGTCAAGTGCGAGGCTTCCGTAGACAGTAAACTGCGTTAATGCGTAAGGAGGTAACGTGCCATTTCAGCTGCAGTCGGAAATCTCCGCTACCTTGCGCCCACGTTGTGCATGCGTCGCACGCGGCAGGCAGACCGGTTGACGACATATTGCTTAAGAACCGGTGGGTTGTGTCGCACGCGCAACAACTGCGTGTAACCGCGTAAATGTCCTCCGCCATGGTCCCCCAACTGTCGAGTTCTACAGTTGCGCCGGGAAGTAGGGAACAGAAGCTTCGGGAATGCAGTCAGGTTCTGGGTGATATTCAGGTGTAAGTTTGCAGCCTTGGTGATACGATGTAGGGGGTTATGGATCATTTGCGGGAGTTACTACGCTACGTAAGCAGGTCTCAAAAAACGTTGGGGTTCTCCCTTCTCAAAGTAATTTGATTTACCTGCGGAAAGGATGAGTGAACCTGCCAGGGAAGGCGCAAGACGTAAGCAACTTTTAATGCCCATTCCGAATCCGTCAGTCGGTCAGGAGCAGGAAGGGTAGGCACTTCTTTTTAGAGAGTTGCACACGAAAACCGCCAGCGTGTATAAGCCTCCAAGGAAGAGTCGTTGCCATACACAACCCACAGCCAATTACGACAATGAAATTGCGCTTCACTCCTCCAAACTGACTGCGAGGCACAGAGTGGACTGGTGGTTGACTGGGTCATGTGCTCCCACTGGGGCATTTGGCATCATCAGCTCTGCGCCTCGTACAGTGGACCGGAGTATTTCACCTGCTATCGGTGTTTGTAAGTCCTCATTTTTCAGGTTGCAACCTTTCTCGTCTCTTTATAACCACGCCATTGCTTTCCTTGATCGTTAGGTACACCTACTGCCACCACATGCGGTGCCTCGCCCTACGTAACGGTTACGTCAGGTATGCCATCGACTCTACTACAACGTGCTCATCAGCTACCGTTTCAGTTTCTTACGTTCATGCGACTTCATCACGCGCATATTGTTTGTTTGCTACCAGCCTTTAATTTCCGTTACCCGTTTCAGGTGTTCAATATTCTGGCTGCGATTCCGGTTGCGTCACAAAACGCAATTCAACCTATGGCTTTTCTTCGTACTTGATCATCGTTCTGTCTGGCGTGCCCCAAAGTTCGGACACTCCTGCAGGTTAGAGTGCAGGCCGGCCAAGCGCATACCCTAGGCTTCATCGATATTGATGTACGCTGTCTTCAAGAAATCCGATGGCTAGAACCCAGCACTGTGCTTATATTGACATTTCCACGGACCACGAATCCGATATCCTCTGCGTCTTGACTGAGATCGAGAAGCAGCATCAGCGGGCTTGGCTGGTGTAGGTTTAGCACAATGGCAAGGCCGAGGCGAAACAGCTGGATTGGTTTCCGTTTAACAACCGACTATGTGCAGTTCGGCTTCCGGGTTTATGTAGACAACAAGCGTCGCGAAGGGAGACGCAAATGCTTTGTGATCTATGTGTACGCTCTAATTGGCTGTAGTAACGGCTCGGTCACGTACCAATTCTACCGTGATCTACTTCAGCCTTTACTATTGCTAAATCCACGGCTGTCGTTGTCCTTGTTGGGGGTTTTAGTGAACGCCATAGCCGTTTGTCAGCATAAGAACGCCTAATGGGCGATCACCACGCGCACGATGTGAACCGCTCTGGTAACGGAGAGGGGCTTCCCACATTATGCCAAGACAACCGTATGTTTCTTGAGCATCAACTTCAGGCCTACGCAGACGCGTTCCTCAATGTGGTGTTTTTCTTGGCTTACACAACCGTGGGATCAAATTGAGCACATCACAATTAATTTCTGCGGGTGTGGTAGAAGACTGGACTGCAGGCCTTTGGGTCCACCTTTGTTGATTCAAGCCCTGCACTTGTCTGCGCGGAAACTTTTACTTGGTTTGGGGCTCCCGAAGCAAGAAGCACCGCAAGGTTGATGTAAACAGATTATCTGATTTCGCTGTCCCAGAGAGCTATGCGTCCTCACTAGCATACGCACTCCGTTGAAATCCACCGCAAATCTTGGAGCAACACTGGACTTGTATACAGAACTTGATGACCGTTTCCGGATAGTCAAGCTGAGACCTAGCTGGAGATTCCCTAGAGTCTGGATTTCTGCTCGTCCTCTGGAGCTGTTTGTAGGCTGCAAATATATCCCCGCGGCGTCATATTGCAACTTGCGGCGCTGTACTGCTCATCGACTGCTCAACCGAAGCCAGCGTAAAGAGCTCGGGGTATGGTGGTCTGAGCGTGCTTTAGATTTGTAGACCACTGCCCTCCCTGACAACCTTCGCAGGCTGCTCCAACTCATTCTATCCCATGGCTTCAGGAAGTCGGGTATCAGCGAGGTTATATTTGAGGTGGAGGAGTCTCCGATCACTAACCAACAGAAGCGTATAGACCGCTAGGCCGAGCAACTTCGCTCCCAGTTTAACTGGCCCCCACCATCCAAAATTACATGCAGTACACCTTTTTGACCACCATGGCTCATCCCACTGAAGCCACTTAGCGAAGCAGAAGTCCGCTTTGCAAATCGAAAGTTGAAGCGGTTCAAGACTGCCGGCTCAGACGGACTTCCCCTGGAGTTTTGCATGTACGGCGGTGTGGCGATCCTTAACCAGCTGACAGCGCTGTTTGCAAATATCTGAAATAGCGAAAGCGTCTTTCACTTGTGCGAATCAGTTATCGTCCAGGTTTACAAAAAGGGCGCTCGCACTTCCTGCACACATCATTGTAAGGTTATTCTTATTCGCCTGCCACTATGCTACTGGCATGCGTTCTGCTTCCCAGACTATCTCCAGTACGTGAATCGTACTACCGTGGAAAACAGGATGTGTTCCGTCATCCGCGGATGCAGGTAGCAAAAGTTCACGCTCGGCCATCTCCTTGAGCATCACCACATTTTCACAGGACGACTATCTTTGCATTCTTATACACACGTGCCGCTTTTGCCTTCGTTGATCGACCTGCTTTACGGTATTGCGAGCCAGAGAAATATACCGCCATCTTACGAACACTTTATATACATACAACAGACAGTATGTCTCTATGACAAGCCTTCCTTGCAATTCGTTGTTCATAGCGGTGTGCGACAGGGCTGCCCTATGTCCCCATTCCTCGTCAACTTGGCAGTCGACGACGTTCCGTCGACTGCTTCAGTAGGTCCCCAACATTTTGGACTAGAGCTTCTACCGAGTGAACTCGCGATTGCGTTAGTTTATGCTGACGACCCGCATGGTATACAACTCATTCTGGATCGTTTGGCGGTTGAAGCAACAAAACATGACATGACCATCGTCCTATCAAAGTGTAAAGTACTGCGCAAGGATTGACTTTCACCTGTGCCGGCGCTTACCCATGAGGGTGCACAGCTTGAACAGGTAGATATTTTCGTTTTAATTGGGAGCTGTGTTTCTGCTGGTGGCCTTATAGGCAAAGAGTTTGCTGCTCGCATTGCTAAAGCCCGATCAGCCTTTGCCACTTTGAGGCAACGTTGAAGTCGTCGCGGCTGCGCCTTCTCGTTAAAGGGCAGCGTTTAAAGCTCACATGTTCTCGCAGTGTTGTTGTATGGGAGCGTGTTCCTGCCGAAACGCTTGGAAGTCATGCGTCGTCATTTGGTTTTCGATAACGCTTGCTTAAGGGGAGTTGCTCGTGTTTGTTGGCAACAGCTATTTAACGGTACTGGCCTTAGACGTCGCGTCATGGATCATACAAGTATTCCCTTTAATATTCTGGTGTTGCGGAACCCGTTGAGACGGTTCGGCCGAGTCCTAAATATGGCACTTAACACCCTAACATTTCGCGCTCTATTTGCTTGTTAGGGAACTCGCTGGAGGCGACCGCGTGGTGGCCAGCCTTTCACTTGACGCCAGAACTTGGAATGGCTGACGTCGTGTCTGGCATCTGTTGGACCTGTAGGTCGCCCAGTATGGGGACCCACAGATGAGTGCCAAAGGCTTTACACATTTAAAAACATGGTAAGAGACCGGAAAAAAAGCGGTTTACAGAATTGTAGCGAATGATATGTTTAATATATTAAAGAGTAAGAATGACAAAATGAGCAAAACCTGCGTGCAAAAAACAAACTTATAAGGATTGGTACTACTTTTGTCAAAATGGATCTTCCTGCCTGCGGCATGGTAGTTGCAGTGCGTTTCACGCCTTTAAATTCTATGTCACTATGATTATGACGCAATGACTTCCTCTTATTTGCTGTTCTCCATGGTTTGTATTGAATTTATGGCTAGCTGTTAGCCACTTGTGCTTGCAGACCAGGAGAAGATGGATAAAACCACGTAGCAGTCGATGAGAAAGGTACTTAGTGAAACTTCACTCGCTACCTGCCCATGGACGGAAGGCATAATGCAGATCTGAAGAAGGCAGTGGTACGGACTATTGAACAGCCATACATAGATTGATTGGCCTACGTTGCGAGGGCTAATACATCATGATATGCCCCACTGACACATCGACACTAGATGAGACCCATGGAGCAAGTGCAAATCTGCGGAACGGCAAGCGTTCCGGTGCTGACGGAATTCCGCCTGCATTATAGAAACTAGGCGGGCTGCGTTGATAAATGCGCTCCACCCTTCAGCGCGAGGGGTATGGGTTGAGGAGAAAATGCGAGTTTTCCTGAAGAATTATCTTGTGTTACCACGGTAAAAATCAAAAGGAGCAAGCGATGTTACACGAATTATCGTGGCGTCCATTTGTTGAACTGTGATGGTAAAGCGATCGCCCTGATTCTGCTCCATCTCTATATTTGATCATGTCTTTAGAGGTGTGCCTCGTTTTACTGAGAATATACCGTTTATTTATTTATTTGCTACGCAAGTCATTAATCCGAGCGTGGCGGAAGAGTACTGGGGGTTACGTTCGGGCCGCGGCTCGCCAGTTGCAAAGGGCAACACCAGCCATTGAGTTCACCGACGCATTTGACACGATAACTTCGAGGGATTGTGCTGGTTTTGGGTAAGTTTGATTGACCGAGTAAGTTTGTAAGAGGTTAAACGTCCGCATGGTGGTATACGGCGAGGGTGCACCTCTGTGGATGAAAGGCGGAGGACGTTGCAGTTGACTCTGGTATGAAACAAGGCTGTGCCTTAGCAGCCGCTTTGTTAAGTATGTATCTTCATGCAAACTCGTGCGCTTTGTTGTAGTATGGGATTATGGTGTTGGTATAGAGCGCCGTATTGATGGTGCGTTTTTGAACATCCGTCATTTCATGGCAGTAACCCTAATGTAAAAGGTCACCATCCCTAGCTTGCTGTTTTCAGCTAACTGTGCGTTGTTTGTTCATATTGCGGCTAGTTGCGACGCACGATGACGGCTCCGATTTCGAAAGCGGTCAACCTCCGGCTCACCAACCGCACAAGCAGCACTGCTCATCATTATAATGCTTCTCTAGAAGTATAAGCAGTGCGGTGGTCGCAAATTTACTTTGGTGCTGGCTTTTTGGAATGTAGCTCGAGATTCTGCCACATTGGGAGCGTACCGTCTACCGACCTCCCGTTGATGCGTGAGCTGCGCCTTCACCTACCGAAGCCGGCTGCTAAACATGGTAAGCTGGGAAAACGTGTGTGGAATAAGCACTAGCTCACAATTGGGATAAAGTTGATGGTACAAACCAATGGTGCTATTCGTCCTTTTATACATGGAGGATGTACCGGAAGTACTTCCACCATTTGGATCGCTTCCTTTAACGGCGCCAGAGCCGCATTCTGCGTAGCTGCCGCGGCGTACGAGATGCAGAGGTGTTAGTGATCCAATGCAGTGGTATGTATGCAGTAGGCTGAATACTTTAGCTGAGACACCTGGGCTGAATATGTCTAACGCATGGATTTCACGCCGTTAGGTAATTGCTTTATGGTTTATTGGGCGCAGAGAAGCGGCACGTTACATTACCTGGACTTGATAATGGAGAGGTTATCACGAAAGAATATTGATTTCAGGGTTGGGTGGTGCCGTAGTGTATGTACATGAAGCGCGAGAGCATAGCAAGGGGCCAGCTACCCGTTGCATAAGGAAGCACTATTGCATGCGGAAAAGAAACACCGGGTACGGAAACCACATTCGCCGATGGACTCTGGTCCATTGAATTCGGGCGCACTGCGGACGCGAATGCCTTAGCCAAGCTGGCTTAGGAAGTCACCGGCCGCGCCAAGCCGGTTCAACATCGAGGAGACGACTAGGCAATTGAATCGGTAATCATTACCTGTGCAGCACCTAGTAAGTACGCAGCTTCCGCTGCTATCTACTTACTAGCCTAGACTAACAATGTCTGCTACAACATCACAGCAGCTGGTTTGTTTGTGTGGCTGCGTAGAGCGTTTTGCAATTTAGATGCTTACAACTGTTGTTGCTCCTTTGGGGAAAGTTGGCAAGGTGTCTACCGGTCTATTACATTCCAACACGACTATTTGCTCCAGGAGCCTGCTACTCGTTGCCAGGTGGAATGAGGTGCAAGGTTTTAGTAACCGTGCTATGCGCAAAGAGTAGGTAATTTACCCTTGTGGAATGGGCTGGGGCCAAGCCACCGCCTATTTTAAGTCTGGTACGCCTGGTTCCCCAACATCCCACAAAAATTTTGCGCCATGATTGTGGATGGATTGTGGTGTGGCTTCCTTGATAAAACGTAACTCCCATCCACATGCCACTTCGGCTTATTCCCACGAGTATACATTGAACGTGGGGTGCTTGGAAGGTCGTGTGCGCGGAGCAGCCTAAGCAACTTATGGATTTTCGTGGCTGTCCCTTGATGGCCACAGGCAATTTCTGAGCTGTTTGCTTGTAATCAGGTTTCATGCACCTGCGTCTACTGCCGGCCGTAAGTTAGAGTTGGCGGGTTTACCTCCATTTGAGACCGGTGGCAGCAAACAGCTGAGAGTTGGGAGGTGCTCTCACTGCGTCGGTCTTAATGCATGGCACTCATGGTATGCGCCGATGGAGCCGTGAGGTTATAACTCGTCACCTGTTGCTTGCCGCAGCTAACCTATTAAGGAAAATTGCACCGAGCTCACAAATGCGTCTATGCAGTTTGAGCTGTCTTTAATGAGTGGCTCTGGAGGTATCTAGAAATGGCTACCCAAGAAGGTTTACCGGATCTCGGAGGAACACACACTATCGCACTACATAAAACTTTTGTGCCTTGCTCTCTGCGAAATAAGTAGGACCATCGATTTAAAGTAGGGAGTGCCAGGACACATTATCGGTTTCAGATTGCTAACGCCACCGTGTCGGCAAAAATAGAGCGATATGGTAGAGCATCTTCATCCTGAGCTGGAGGTACCTAGCAGAGAAATATTTCAGTTACGTGCATTGTCTTTTAAGAGACTACATTTCAAGTGTTTAGTCACTTTTGGAAAACAGCTTGCGGCAACTATGCGCAGTTTTGCGCACACTGCAGCTCGATTGCGACGCCATAAAATCTTAGCGAAGCCGGAACACAAACACACTCCTGTGATTGCACTACTTGACCATGTCAAACAGCCCATGGTTCCGGCATGACGTAGACCATATAGAACTATCTAGCTTTGCGGTACTGATAGTCAGAGGTGAAAACAGGAAGTGTGCATTCTTGAGCATATGCCACCTAAGAATCGTACATAGAATGGCAGCACCGTAAATAAGCAGACGTCTGTTAAGTAGCGAGCTACAAGGAAGTGCAAATCTAGTAATTTAACGAAACCAATAAGGTTCCCACCACATCGTTTAATGCGCCAAAAGCAAATCGAATAATCCAACAGAGGTAACGGCTGCGTTAACTCGCTCGGAAAAAGGAAACTGTTAGCTTTTTAAAAAGATAAAGAATAAGAGGAAACAGTTTGCAACCCCGAAACCAGCTTTAAAATTGTTTTCCGGCTTACCGATTGCCAAATGCTAACCCACTTGTTGTCACAGTTTACTTTAAATTCAGCCACTGTCAAGCCAATTGCTGAGACTGTATCGAAGAGGTCGATTTCATTTTCTTTCCTCCCCGTGAAGGGTTTCATTCCCCAGTTGGACTCCTCCAATAGAGACAGCCTGAGCTAGGAATGGAAATCGGCACATAGTGGTTGGCGGCTGTCATCAGTATCATTGGGCAATTGAGCCCCGCGAGAAAGGTTTTCCACAGCGGTGTGCGAGTTTAGTAGCATTGGCTGTGTGTCGTAGATTGCGAAATGCCAAAATAACTCATATTGGAACAATTTGACCGCCACAGAGCAATCACAGTTGGTTTAAGTTGTGTTTATATATGCGGTAAATTCGGTTAGAAACTCAAGCCATGGCTATTTGTTAGGCTAAAAGTTTGTTATCGTGCGCTTCTGGGACTGTTACCAGTAAAGCTAATAGGTCATCTTTTAGCGATTTGCGTAGGCGCAATAGCCGATGAATTGAGAAGCACCGATATTATTTTGTTTGACCTACCCCGGGCATCTGTCCAATAAGCTTATCTAATGGAGTGATTTTGTACGTTTCACTTTGACCACCCACCGTAGCGTACTTCCGCTATGTACTCTGGTAGTTAAAAGGCTTCGAGGCTGCCGGCGCGAACGGACGACCTCCGAAGATTAGGAGTCCTCTGGAGAGTCAAATGCCAAGGAGTGGGCAGGTGGGTTCGCCAAGATGTGTCGTTTAGCTTGGCCTGCGGCAAGCAAGTGTTAACCGGCAAAGAAATCAGTCCAGTGGCTATTGTATCCAAATAGCTGGCACCATTTTACTCCCGCAGACTAACCGCGGTTTGGAAACTACAGTTTAGTGAGGAATACTGGTTTTCATCTCGTTCGAATGTGTAGGTCAAATGTTTACGCTTGGTCAACCCATCCAATAACTTTAGCTTTACTGCCAAATTAAGCAAGCCTTTTCGGGCATTCAACTTGACTACGTCCTGGTGGATCAGCCTGCTTTTATGAGAGCATCTTTAAGTGATTGGGTTGCCGAAAAGTACAACAACCTCCTACCATAATTGTTCCAAAATGCCTTGGGAGGACTAAAGACCTGCGTAGGCACTCTTCATCTCCAGCCATCGCTAACGATGCATAACAAGTTGACTTATGTCGACCTTCCAACTAAATTTTGAGGTCAGTGGTAGCCGAGTGAAAGTACTGGATGACATAAGTGGTTCGTTAATGAGCTCTTTTTAAACAGTTGCGCAATTTCTATTGGCTAAGCTGATAACGTTAACTTGCACAAGAACGACACACGGCGTACGCAGCACAATTATAAACTGCTCGATGACTATGGCACCTATAGATGACATTGTTCTCACGCCACTGAAATGCAAATTACCCGGTCCAAACTTGTTATTCACCCGCCTAGTGTTCGCTTAGTAACATGGAACATGAGCAAATAGAATGCTTCGTTGGATAAGTCGAAGTATAATACCGTTGCTAACCAACTCCGTTTAAAACTGTTCCTATAACAACCCTTCAGAGAGATCGCTAAACTTCCTTCCGCAATTTGCAGCAGACGTGACAACAGCTATACTGGAATGCTGCATCTGCAGCTATCATTCCGCAGTACAGCAATCGTCAACAGCCCCTTACAACGCCACGGTGCGGTCATGCCATTGTGGTTTTCAACACCAGCCCTCCGAAACGTGGATCAACGTGCTGCACTCAAACGCATGCTGTACATTCTAAGTAGCATAAGCTGTATATCGTCAGAAACTAGGTTACTGTTCAGCACGCAACTGTCGAGGAAACTACGACTGGGTTGTTCTCTCGCTACTGGGTACACACAGCAGGTAAGGTAGATGAGCCAAGTGGAGGTGGGCCTCTATCGCAGCCCCAGGGCTGCATGGATGCCACTATGCCGTTTCCATGAGCAGCCCTTTTGACCGCATCTACTAAAAGTGATACGTATATTTGTATTACGCACTGTTTCTCGGTGCCTGTTGATTAAGCCGCAAAACTGCAGTTCTGTTGATGCCAAGGACGCGTACCACAACTGAACACACTGCCTCAAGGCGTTATCAGTTGCAGATGATTTGAATAACCATGTAGGTTATGTCAGCTGTGTGTTGAGTACAGGATTACCTGAACAACTTAACAATAGTGAGCACTACTTCAAACGTGCGTGCAGTAACAGTTATTTCTCGGAGCCTCACTTTTAAGCAAAATGTGTGTTAATGTCACTTAGCGTCCTCTTGTAGCCATCTTGCAGATAGCAAGGAGGGTAAGCTAGAAATTCCTCTGCTGTTACCACTTTTATCTCTATTCCACCTACTTCCCTTGTTCCCACCTCAGGCTGATTACTACCACTCCTACACTAAGTTCAAGTTTGGTTGAGAGTAAACCTACGGCCACTGAAGTTGAACAAATTGCAGCGTTTGCCTGGGAACCTACTACGTTTGTTCGACCCTCTTGTCTAATACATGTAGGGCGACCCATGGCCTGAGGTAGTAAACGGTTGACTTTTCAGCGGAACATGTAATCCATAACGAGCAAACTCTGTACGGTCTCGTCTGCAAGGATAGAGTTCACGTGAGTTACTTTGTGCTTGGCTTGAGAAGTTACAGAACATGCCGTGCAACCAGGCTGGACCTTAGCGAGTTGTATTGGTTAGCACACCGTTGTGATGCATTGAGCCACGCTGGTTGGCACTTACAAGTGCTTTCAGAGCCACTTATACCAGGTATGTCAACGGCTATGCGTTAGACCAACGTAGTGTAAGGCCCCGCTACCTTGTCAGCAGATTAGCTAGCCAAAGGCTCGGGTTGGAATCCTCTAAGACAATTCCCAACTCCGAGTTGAACAACTGGGTGGTTTCACTCACGCTGATAAAACCATGCAGTATACGTCTGCAATAGCGCTCGCAGTTGCTTCTGCTCTTGCTACTCACACACTTTCTTTACACGTCACAAGTACAATTGTTACCAAGCTTTGCTATCCTTAACTAACTTATTCGTGTTTCCATGATCCCACTCCCGCTTTATTCGTCGACGACCAAAGGGCTCGCCCAGTGGCCCATCTTCCACCTCGGTTATCGTTATGTCTAGCGTGAATGTGTAGGTACAAACACGCAGAGCGGGTAGCAAGTTGGCTTTGCGCACACCTTTGGATCCCTCGATATAGATGTGTGCTCTCTTTCTGAAACGGGCTTTCGAGATCCCAGTACTGTAATTAATCTGGGGATACCCACCAAACGAACCTTGCAGATACCACTTACTTCTTTCTGGGTGACATCAAAGCAGCTGCGGCAGAATTGTCTGGTGTTGGTATCCGGGAAAAGGTAAACACTAAAGAAAAACGTTTGCTTTAACAATTAGTTGATTATCATTGATCATGCATCGCTTTCGAAGATTCCAAAGCTTTCCATTCCTTCACCTGATAGCCAGCACAGTGCCTCGTTCCCGATCAGATTTGTGACAAATCGCCTTCCAAGTAGGCTTAAGGGGATGGACTCAATAAATGACGCCACTGCCAAAGCCTCAAGATCTGTGAGTGAGATCATCATCCGCAGCCATTGAAAGTCATGGCTTGTCAGTAGACAGTAGCCATTCAGGTTGCACCTACCCAACCAACCATACTATAGCTTCTTAGAGGACCACGCCAATCGGCTTACGTTGATGGCGTAAGGCAGCTGCGCAGCAGGCTCTTATCCGTTGCGGTATACGTTCTGTTTATGTGCTGGTTTAACATGCATTTACTTGTCGTTAGCCAACCTGCTACAACACCACCCCATTAGGGTAACCAAATAAAGACTAAGCAAAAAAAGCCTGTATTATTTGTAAAGGCAGCAGATGCGATGTACATAGGTGCTTGTTTTGTTACGGCGCATCGTTTTCAAGCGTCTGTAAACATGCTGTCTGCAAAGGAATGTAGTTATGGTGAAATTTGTTCCAGTAGCGTACTTGGCTGCTAGGAAGTGCTCTAGTGACAAGTTCTGCAGTCGTTCTTAGGCACACATTGCGCAAACAGTTTGTGATGACTTACGCCACACATGTGCGCTTTTTACCGTAGCGATTAAGAAGGACACCTGCAAAATTTGAGCCCGGTATTGTGCACTTAGCATGCATCAGGGAATAAGTAGTAGTCCGGCGGAAAGCCGGCATATTTCTGCAGCCTGAGAACGTAATCTGCGAGGCGAAGTGCTGCGTGAGTACACGTTCAGTCACACTTCCCGTGCATTAGAACAGAGATTCGAGGAGAAATTGTAGTGGTAATTATTATTCTTAGTGCTGCGTTTTAGGCTGTGCTGATTCTGCGTGCGTACGGTGCTGTCCAGTGTGTTTGCAAATCGGATATTAGACTCGAAGTTACTATCGAACTTCTAGTTACATCTGGTTTGGTGTGTGCCAAAGGTACAGCGCAATCCACGATTCGAACGCAACTGTGATTAGACTGTGAGTTGATTCTTTCCGAATTTTTGCTTTTACTAAGTTACTGAAAACACCACATAAGTCGCCGCCTTTGTCTAATTTTATTGAGCACCTTATTTTATTTTTAGCCATGCCTGTTCAGATTATAGATATATATTCTTACAGACAAGGTTGTGGAACTATCGCTTCATACGTTTGTCAATTCTAACCCACGTTTATGGTTTATTCAGGCCGAAGCCACTTTCCGATTTCGTGACAATACTTCACAACGGTAACCAGCGCACCATCACATTTTGCGGTTGGTGCACACATAGTGGGATGCAGCACTATGCGATGGAGAGTCACCACCGACTGACAACAGGTTGAAGCTCTCTGTGCACCGCCGCAGTCTTTTCTCCACTAGCTTAGCAGCGTCTTTTAACATATTTTTCTGCTAGCATGTATATATGATTCAAACGGAAACGCTTAGCAACTATCCAATGGTCTATGTAAAATCACGTCTTCCACTAACTGAATTAGCGAACGCTGGTTGAGCTTCAGTGAATCAGCACCATGCAAAGTGTGATATCGGCTGACGGAAGCTCGCAACACAAACACAGCAAAATCTCTGTGTGTACAGCTAAATAGTGGATAACGTAGCATCAGATCAGGTCAGGTCAAAAGGACAAGAGAGTCTTTCGCCTAACCAGCGTCCAGTCTCTTGTGCCGGGAAATAAAGCGGACACCGGCACTTCGACGTTGGATTGACCTCTCGCTTCTGCAATGGAGTGAAGCAAGTGCAAGCGCAACCTTTGAACTTTTATCTGTCAGCATCAAAATACCCCACATATTCCAATACGAGTACAATGTACCCGGTGAAAGAATACATCAATACTCCTCTAAGCCCCTTGCTTGGGATTCTACAGACTCACGCTACACTAAATCAGAAGACTGTGTATTCTGGAAGTTAACTACTTGATTCGTAAAAACAGTTTCTCTTATGTCCAAACAAGCTCTAGTTGTTTGGGTTTCTGGCGATGCGAACACAAACAGATGGGTGGGAGTAATGCCACTAACTCCCTTAATGTTGCTAAAGTTTTTTTCAAATCTCCACTCAACCAGTGCCATTTCAAGGAAAATAATCCCAAGCTATTTAGACGACCATCGTACGACTTCCCTCTTGGACTTCGGTCATTCTGGTCGCAAGTTTCTGATTATTTTTTATACAAATGCTTTAACCATGGAGGTACGGTGCACAGGCCTGAAAACAATACTCCAGATTTGGCCTTACCAATGCTTTATATAATGGCAAGAAAACTTCTGCTGTTGTGGTTCTCAGCGCCCTCCTAAGACAAAACGACTGTTGGCGCACTTTATTGGCAGCATGGCGATACTGTACAGGAGGCTTAAAATTGTTCAATACGATGACACCTAGACGCGGGATTCATCAGTACACAGCAATAATGGAAATCCCGCAGGAGATTGCACTACAAGTCCTCTACAATTATTGGTCCATTCTTGATATTTTTGCATTCAAAGACAGACACCATCGGCTCGACTAATGCAACAGTGATGATGTTCTTGGCCGATGTCGCTCAGTTTCTTCTACTGACAAGCTTTAAATCACCTGCGAAGATATGGCAGGGATCCTCAAGAAGGGGAGCCTGGTCATTTATAAACATATGAAGCAACAATAGACCCAGTACCGAACCTTGGGAGCTACCGCTGTAGTCATTGCTCACGCTAAAACTCGCTTCTCAAACCCTGACTCCAAATGTCTTTCCACGTAAAGAACTAGAGAGGCACAGTAATAGTTAAGGAGGCAATCTAATCCATGTCAGCTTCTCAATTATTTATCGATGATTCAGTGACTCAAAGGCTTTACGGAAGTCCAAATAGTACACCAATACCGACATCCCACCATTAAGGCATCTAGTAACCTCGTCTAAAAGGCGCAACAAATTGGTAAGACAAGACATTTTAAAAGCACTATGCTGTTTCGCTTTAATTAAATTGTGTTCAGACAATTGCTCACAGGTCCCATTTCCTATAAGCTTTTCCAAGCACCTCAGCATGATGCTGATTAAACTAACAGGTCTAGGGCTAAGAGGCACCGACTTAGGCTCCCATGTAGATCACAGAGCTAGCCGACTCCTTCTAATCACTTGGCAGCTTGGCTTCTTGCAGCGAATGGTTAAATAACTGCCACAGGGTACTGAAGTATAGTGGCCAGAGGCTTAAATATGGCGGCATGTACACTAACAGGACCAGGTGCTTTACAAGGGTCCAAATTGGCCAGCACTCTGAAGACACCTGGCACAGTGAGAACATTTTCTGCCTTGTACAGCATGTTGTGCAGTGCGGCCGTGAGGGCAAGCCTGACCCACCATCCTTCCGATGCAGGTGTTCGTAGACCTGTAGCAGTGCTACTAATTTATTAGCCTCGTCTACAGTCTATGTACCGTCCTTCGGGATTAGACCGTCGACCACCTCTCTTAGAGAGGCGTTTGGTTAAACAAAACTTTAAGAACGGTTGGGAGTTGTTTTCGCAAATTTGGCAAACCTAAGCTCATTTGAGTATTTGCCTGCCACTGCAACTTAATAGCCATGTTTCGACACCTTTTGGAGTGCAGCTAACGTCGGAAGCCCAGATTTCTTTGATAGTTTCTCCACTCAGCATTGCGCCTCTTTAACGCTCTATCAATCTTTCTCTTCCACCATCGGTGTTTCAGAAGATGTCCCTTAAGGCGTAGAGGAGCAAATTCCTTCAGTAACAGTAAGAGACAACTTTTAAGTAGAAGGCACCGCTGTTTCAAAGTGGCCTGTTTGTATTCCCGGATCCAAGTGAGTTGAAAGGCTCGATCCCGCAGCATCGTAAAACCAATACGATTTCAACCCCTTCCCAAGCGGCGGTGCACTGCATGCCACCATGTGTCCCGCAAAAATCAAAACACAATGCTCACCCTTGCCTACGGGTGGCTCCAAGCGTAGGGCATGCAAGTGACCATGTCTTGTGCCCACGATATCCATTGTTGAAGGTGTACCCCCCGTAAGACTTCTGGTCAGAACGTTGTCTTATTGCTGAAACGTAGGTACATGCATCCAATTTACCACTCTTTTCTCCAGATTATCCACCTTGCTTTCAGCAAGCTGTCAATCAGCATGGGGAATGTTTAGGCCACAGACGCTCAAAAAATTAGGTGCGGCCATTGCCGCCTGTCTTAGTAACATACCAAGGTCCCTATCTTCTTATCGCGGGAAGGAGGAGCTCCGCCACACACATACTATTATTTCCAGTATACCCCATGCGCTTAGGTGTAAGGATACCACCTGAAGGTAGCAGAACTTCTGGTAACAGGAGGCTTACAGTTTTTATTGGCACTTTGTAAGCAAGAGTGCTCCTTCACCAGCCTGCTGCCCGTGTCTATCGGCCCTGTAGCACTCGAACTCGATAAGCAGATAACCAAAAGTTCAGATGGAGAAAGCCAGTACTCTGACACAGCGGCCACGTCAGCATGCTCCCTACGCAGCGCTAACTCTCCCCATTTGTTGCGTAAGCTGCAGCAAGTTTGCAACCACAAGCTTAGTCAACCCGGACGCTGTTGTTTGCCTTCAAGAGTGAGGCCCGAGGAACAACCTGGTATTTTGTACCATTTCATTTCCGGCGGCTGCCGGAGTCAATGGATCAACACTGGGCTGCTGTAAAGCATTACAGGATAATCCCGTTCTTGGCTTCGCCCGTTAGGGCTTGCTGGATAAGATCCCGGTGGATTTTCTCCCATTTACCTGAGTCGGCGTAACAGCACTGTACTTCGGATTTTCTGTACGGTCCAGTGTAGGTTGGCAAGTTTTCATTTCTCCTATCATGTTGTGAAATGAGCATATCAACCATGGACTTTGGTGCCACTAGTATCGAGCATGTGGCCTCCGTTGTTTATACATGCACCAGCTGTATTTTCATTGCTAACTCTTCACTACCCTCTTCGACCAAAAACTTGTTTCATTCGCATTTCCTTCAAGAGCACTTTTCTCCACAACCAAATGCAGGCCACAAGCCATCTCACTGGCGTCTTGTGATGAATGTTGACCAGCCCAGCTAGCTGCCTTTGCCACAGGAGAGCAGTCGGTAAAGTTTTGCTTAGAGGCATGCGTAACGTATGGCTCACTATCGCGAATTTTAGCGTGTGTGGCCGGGGCTTTGTTAGCCAAGCTGGGATTAGTACCTTCTAACCGGCTCAACCAAGGGGCTTTAGCTTTCGAAGGCATTTTGTCCGGTGTTATTTGATATTGACCATTTGTCTGAGCTGCAACCAACCCAGCTCTGTTATTTAGAAGAGCCGGGTGTGCAGGGTTCCTAAACTCAACCAGGATAGTCTTGCATAACCTTGTTGGCAAAGCATACCTCTTTCTCTCCAGCTGCCGATACCATGTACTCTTTTGCTACCGACGTAAAACGGTATTCCGGCTACGCGAAGGCCATCGGGCACCCGCCTTCTATCTAGGTCCCATCGAGTCTTAAATAAAAGTATGACTGGTTCCTTCCTAGTGTAGATAAGGATGTTTCGTCGTACACTTATAGCAAGTTCGTCACTTCGCAAGTAAAATTTCACTGAAGACTGAAGCTCATCGACTTTTAAACGCAATGTCTCAATTAGCCAGCTCTGGTCCCGAGTCAACTTTTCCACAATATTTAGTCTATCCACACAGTTCCTACTAGCAGAATCATGCAAGCTGTGATATGACTAACTGGATCAAAAGTCCGATCGTGTACCAAGCGAGAACAACTGTCTGCTAAGCACACACAGTGGAAGCAAAGCCACTTTAATTGGGGATGTCGGCCTAAAGATCAATGGAGTCATGGTCTAATCCAGAGCAATTATTTTGGTACCATAACAGGTATCTGTCGCACTGAACTCTCTTAGACCTAAACGCCACAAGTGTGCTCACCATCTTTATAGCAAGCATCCGATATGCTTAAAACTACTATGTAACAGCCATGTATAGAAGAACACCACCTAGGCATGGAGGCATAAAAGGAATAACAGTCAAATAAATGCTAACAAAGAAATAAATAGTCACAGCAATAGAATAAACAAGAGTAAATAAAACAATAACCACAGTGAATTCCTAAAACAAAAAGGAACACATGGGGAGCAGTACTGGAACAAACTCACGTGAGTAGCGAAGATCCAAGATACCTTGGATCAATATTTGTTGGAGCAGTGTGAAGATTGCTCATTCAGTCTCTTTAGAATACGCTGCCAAACCAAATTTTAAGATAATGCTTTCAAGAGATAGGTTTTTCAAAATTTCAAGGTGCACGCGGTTAACAGTATGTAAAGCCCTAGGTGCAAGTTCATAAAATGCTTGTACAAAGAAGGCGGAACCACGTGTATTATAACTGCTGGACCCGCGTAAAACCAAAGTTGACGGAATTCTGCGGCTTTTCAATAACGGTGTATTTAAACACGTTTACAACGCCTGGTAAATTCTTTTGTCCACGGACAGCTATTACATTCATAGCTTGGTTAAGTTCACTGAGTTGTGTGGTAATAAGCTGACAATGTTTGTCCGCAGGACTATTTAGCCAAATGGATAGCATCCTGCTCACTACACCCAGGCCAACCGCACACAATAAGCTGCGGGGAATACTTTAAGCGTGTCAATTAGCAATCAATAAAATAGTGAAACAGCTTTGCGTCCTCTCGCTCTAAAGCTCCTGTTGGCACGCACAGACTGTAATCGAGGGTAGCGTTACTCCACGATCAGCATACTCACGACGTTGGCAACACTTATGGCGGCTGCTGTATCCGGAACGGACTTTCGTCATTCTGATATATATTTACGGGCTGGAGCTTGCATATTTCGGATGCAAGCGACGCCGCATTAGAGCAAGTGTTGCTTGCCAAGGTCAACCTTTGCTTACGCAAGGCTGTTAGTTCTAGCAAAGGCGTTGCCATATATTGCGCAACATCGTCAGACCTACGTGGCCCACAGTGCAAGCCTACAGGGAACAAGCGGACTACAGTAGGCGAAATGGCGCGGCAAAAATGGACCAAATCTCCACTGGGTAGGAAGGAATGGCATGAAACCAACTACATGCCGTTGTATGAGCCCTAATATATTATGTCGAAAATTGTTCCGCTTAATAAATAAATAAATAGTATATTCTCTGTAAAACGAGACACACCTCTAAAAGACGTGATCAAATCGTCTTTAACAAACCTACATCTAATCCTAGTTGACCGTACGTTCCGGACAGCATGCTTTCCGTTATCTTAAATCAGGGTGTTTTCGTCAGCGTTCGAGAATCTCTGGCCAAGTCTGGACGACACCACAGTTGTCTTGACAGTACAGAATTTACGCAGGAAGCGAGTATGCAGCATCGTATGACCCATTATTTAAAATTCGCTTGAAGTTGTCCGGTTGTAAATCCCAAATTACGGCTTCGCTCCAGTTGCATATTACAGAGATCTGTTGCGCAGGTCTCATCTTCTGTACAGATGTAGGTATGGAAAACCCCTCACTTTTATTTGAAGGACATCCAAAGTCAACTAAATCATGCGCCTCTGATGTTGGGATAATTGCACGCACAACGATAGTGTTACCAGCTCACAAATGCAG
This sequence comes from Dicrocoelium dendriticum, assembly GCA_944474145.2. Lineage (NCBI taxonomy): Eukaryota > Metazoa > Platyhelminthes > Trematoda > Plagiorchiida > Dicrocoeliidae > Dicrocoelium > Dicrocoelium dendriticum. The sequence continues at coordinate 232,446,850 of OX104064.1, read as the reverse complement.
ACAGTACGTCCCGCACAGTATCTGAGTCTGCTACGCTGTTTTATATAGAAGCTGTGCAGTCTATGAAGCAAGGTACGGCTGGTTGAGGAGCATTGCCGACTGGCTGTGTGATGGAAAGTATTCAACGCCCCATTTGTCTTACACTGTGACTGCTCGGCGCAATGCAAGAGCAAGGTCGGTATTTTCTGAGCAAGCCCGTCATACGTGATATATAAATAGGATAGTTAGCGAACCACCAACGCTGTCAATGTAGAAGACTTGGTGGCAGCTGGACAGTAAACATTAGAGAACTTATAGCGAAGGCGACAGAAGTAGCTTCAGTATCCGCGATGTGAACAAACGCCAGTTACTTTAATAGATTATATCAACATATGGGATATGTTTCGGTCAGCGTACTAGCAGCATTAATAAGATTAGTATTTTTAATTTCTTTCTACATAAGATTATAAATGAATGTATTCCCATTTAGCACCTAATTTCTGAAAACCAAGCCTCTACCCTAAATTGACACACTGAGCTGTTTTCGACGCCTTTTCGAACGCAAACTCAACTTTGTTTGCTAGTGGAGGACGTTTGGCAGGGAAGCTACTAATTTTGACAGTTGACCTACGTTTTCTGAGAGCCAAAGGTCACTAAGACCCCTAAATATTTGCATAGGTCTAACGTAATGGTACAGCGTCTTGGCGGCGATTTTGGTTACTTTGCATCCATTTTGTCAGCAAGCTTTGTGTGGTCAAGGTTGTTAGACGTTTGATGTTTCTTCGGCTGGGTTAGAATGTTTGTGGAGAAATTGTTGGAGGTTTAATTCGTAATACGGAAAATCGTTAAAATCCAATAATGGGGACACACAAAAGCAAAGCTTCTACACACTTTGCTGCCGAACGTTTGCGAAAGATGCTTTTTCAACAACAATCACAGGTGGAAGCACAAATGAAACTAATTAATAATCTGACGCAATGCTTGAACATGCAGTCAGACGGAGCAGCTACAAGTGACCCGCCGACTGTTTCACTTGCTCCTCTTATGACTGCACTAAACAAATTTTATTAGGTTGTTGATTCCGAATGCACTTACGCGGCGTGGTTCCAACGCTGGACGGACGTGTTTCGGACGAATTTCAGCCGTGAAGATGGTGCTTGGAAATTGCGTCTTTCGCTCCGCTAGCCAGCACTATTGAACATACAAAAATCTTTGATTGCATTCAGCCAAAAACCGAGGGCCTTCAGTTCCAAAGAAGCAGTGGCAACGCTCAAAGTAAGATTTGGGGTTTCGACGTCTTTGGTTAGGATTCGCTACTTGTGTCTAAACATGGTTAAACGCGGTACGGACGATTATGGGGCACTAGCAGACACGGTTATCCGCGAAATGGAAGGCTTTAGGTTACGCTGTTTGAAGGAGGCTCAATTTCACTGCCTCCTATCTGTCGGTGCATTACTAGCTCTACGCGACGCGAAACTCCGCACTTGGCTAGTTGCTACGTTGAAGCAGTGGCTCGGTTTGACCTTAAAGACTCCTGTAAGCGAATGCAAACGGTTGAGTTCCCTGAAATGCAACACCATTATGATTGAGCAGATTCACCCCACCAGTGAATATATTGTTCATGCTATGCAAAAGGCAAGAAAGCATGTCTTGAACAAGCCGTTCAGCTGAACGCCGAACCAGTCGCCTAAATCTTGTTGGTAATGTGATGAAGGGCACTTTACACCATAGTGTCCATTCAAGCGTCCCATTGGTGCTAAGTGCCCTAAACGCGGCCACAAGGAAGATGTTTCCAATCAGCCTCAGCCAAGAAAATTAAAGCAATCCTACCAAGGAAGCATTTCAGGAAACTTGACACAGGATCGCTACCTGTGGGTGCTACGTTTCGCAGCGATTCTAGAACCCCGGCGTGTTAGTACTGTGCTTATCAATGGTATTCCAACCCGATTGCAGTTCGATACGGCATAACGCGTAAACGGCAATTTAAAAACACTTAGTAACACATAAAGATGTCGAAGATGGTTGCTTCCAACAAAGTCGCGTACATCCAGTGGAGCTCTAAAGCTGGTTGGAGAATTGACTTGCACAAGTGCATTCCACCAATTAGAACATGTCGGGACCTGCCACATGTCTGACCGACCAAATTTGAACCACCTTGGGCTTGACTGGATGGACAAGTTATAGCTGGTTGATGTTCCAATGAGTCTGATGTGCAATAAAATACAAAACGACCCAGTCCCTACATATATGTCGATAGAGAACGTAGCAAAATATCTAAAGCAGGTGGTCGCCGCCTTGTTTAAAGATGGTCTTGGTCACCGCATTAAATACAAAGCAAAGGATGGGAGCAAGCCAGTCTTTAGAGCAAAAGGACAGGTACCGTATGCAGCCGTGGCAGCAGTTGATCCGGAGCTCGACTGACTGATGGGAGCCGGTGACAACACACCATTGGACTACTTTTCATGTGCTGCGCTGATCGTCGCTGTGAGAAAGCTGAAAAGTAAACTGCAAGTCTGCGCCGTTTTCTCGACTGGCATGAAAGCCGCACTGGACGACCATCACTAACCTCTTCCATTACAAGAGGATACGTTTGCCAAGATGCATGTTGGGTGGTTTTTCGCAAACTTCTACTTGTCCAATGCCTACCTCCTGGTCGAGTTTGTTGGAAGCTCGAGAGAATTGCTGAACAGCAACGCGTACCGTGGCTTGTAGCAGTAAAATCGCCACCTTTAGGATAAAAACAGCACTAGCCAGCTTCTAGCAGCTGATGAACATCAGGTTCTCAGGAGCTTCCGCAGCGGCTGCGTAGCAGTACAATATCCTTTTAGTAGATCGGACGGCAGAAGAACTATTTAGAGGTTCGCCGAAGGGCTTGTAACATCCAGTCATATGGTTTACGCATCCGTGAAAACAAGTGGACATTTTTACAACAACCATCAATTTTCTCGGCTTCCTTTTCTCAAAAGTCGGTCGTGGCCCCGATGTAGAGACTATCCGGGCCAGCCGACAGATGACCTAGACTGCCAAATTCTAACCGCTGTGTTCATTCTTTGGTCTAATAAGACATTACAGAGCTCTTCTGTCTGAACTAAATCGCCTGCATGCCTCGCTAAACAAGTTGCTGAGAGAGGGCCAAATCTGGAATGGGACGCCAGCATGCCAGCCTGCTTTCGCGCGATTCAAGTCATTCCTGGCTTTCGACCTACTCCTGACTCGTTTTGACCCGTACCTAAAAATTGTCCTTGCCACAGACGCACCAAGTCTAGGAAGCGGTGCTGCAGTTTCTCATACTTTTTCAGATGTATCTAAGAAAAGCCTGGCACATGCCAACATGGTGCTGAAGAAAGCAGGAACAAACTGCAGTAAGATTGTGAAGGAGGCATTAGCCATAGTTTTTGCTTGGATGACAGTTCACCAGATGTCATTTGGTCGCCACATCAAACGCTTTACGGACCACAAGCCGCTGCTGGCCATTTTCGGCTCGAAGAAGGGAATTCCTGCCCATACAACCAATTGATTACAACGATAGGCACTCACCTCGCTAGGGGATGGCTTTAAGCTCCTTTAACAGGCAAAGTATTCCATGGGCCAGGCCGGTGCATTGTCACGTCTCGTTGCTTCTCAGCAGCAAGAGCACTAGGTCACCACCGTTGCCTCATTTGCGATCTAACCTGATGACAAATTCTCAATGAGCTAGGCACTATATGAGCCTGCTAATTACGACCGATGCGTTGCAGACCGAAAAGCTTCCGGACCCCATCCGGAAGGTTACACACTTTTATAGAACCACGTGGCCACCTTCGTGTGCACCTGCCGAAATGCAGCTGTCTTAGAAGTGAAGATGTTCGCACTCACGTTTTAAGGGGAGTAGTCATCCCGCAGGCGTTGCAAGAAAGTGCACGGCGCTGCATCATACAGGACCTCCTGAGTATAAACTAAAGGAAGAGCTTGCCCGAATTTGTCTGTATTGGCCGTCTAGCAACAGAAAGCTGAAGCAGCTAGCTGGAAGTAGTGGCAACAGCTATACCGCTTCAAGGGCACCGCCGAAATCGGAAAATAACTCGTGGCCTAAACCCACCAAAATTTGGAGCTGTGTTCCTGTCGAATTTCCTCGCCCCATCAATGGCCAAAATCTTCTCATAGGGATTGATGCTTCTAGCATGTGGCCCGAGGTGGCCCTCACGAGAAGCACAGAAACCAGCGCAGCAGTCTCGCGGTTGCAAAGAATATTCAACAGTTTCGGCTACCCTGAAACATTGGTGCCGGAAAATGGAACAGTTTACTTCGGAGGCATTCACGTAGTTCTGCAAATGTTGCGCCATAAACATATGATGTCTCCATCCTTCTACCCACAATCGAATGAAAAAGCGAAGAAGTTGGTAAATACATTCATACGTGCTATTTTCAAATCAAGTAAGGAGAGAGACAGGAAAGAGGTGATCGACGGTTTCCTTTTCTGTACCGATCTACGCAACGTGCACAAACGTCGGGAGTGGTATTACCAGCTGTGGCAATGACGAAGAGTAAGCTTTACTTGCCGTTCGATTTAGCTTTGCCATCCTCAGATTCCACAGCTGTTATAGGGAACCTCAAGATGGAACGTGCTTTTTATCGGCGGTATGTCATTAAGAGACGTTCGTCTAAACCGCATCAGCAGGTATTTGTACGTGAATACAGGGCTGGACACAGCAAATGGACGTCAGGCACGATCCAGGGCAAGCGTGGAGACGCCAGTTACGACGAGCTTGTTTGAACGCAGTTACGGGTATGCCAGGCAAAGCAACTGCGACCAACAATGTGTCAGGCACAAGTAACCAAATCCGCCTGGCTTCCAGTTGCCTTGTTGGCGGACAGTTTCAGTTTACCTAAAGAGCCCGTGAACAAACCCTGTCATCAAACCTATGATGCCACACCGCAGAGCGCAGAATTTGATTTCAGAATTCTACAGCCAAGGCGATGGGCCGATAGGAGTAGAATCCTTTCCAGAAGGCTAAAGTAAATCCAAGGCTGTCATCATACAACGCGGCAGCCGTTTCAGGGAGGTATCCGGCTAAGGGTAAAACATTAACAAGACATTATTTTAGCAATTGATTGCTTATCTTTGATCATGCATAACTTTCGAATATTCCGAAACGTACCATTCCGTCACGTGCTCGCCAGCATACGGGTTATTTACACTGAGGCTATTAATTTTACCATTTGACGTACGTTACCTGAAAGCCAAAGGGCATTAAGCCCCCAGATATTTGACGTATGCCTGACGTAGTGATACAGCGTTTTGGCGGTTTTTGCTACGGTAACGGCGTTATGGTTAACATGCTTTTTGTGGCGATGGGCGTTGGACTTTTGCTTATTCTTCGGCTGCGCTAGATTGTTTGCGGAGAAGTTGTTGGCCTTTGATTCAGAATGGCGGGAAAACCTAAAGCTATAACAGTTGGTGTAGCGCTACTTAACAAAGCTAAAGCCGCGATGTTGGACTGGTTTTCGAGTAATACCGGCTGTTTGTAGTTCGGCTTTGAAGTTCATGCATGATAAAGAAATGACTAAGGGGATTAACTTGGATGCGGTCTCACCTTACACTCTAGCTGACTGCAGTTCCCACTCAGCCAATGGCTAATTTTACTGCGAACATCATGAGCGTTTGAGCAGAGCCTGCACCTCCGACCTCCTTGTCTTCGTTGGGGATCTGAAAGCACGGGTGGGTCGGCCAGTACCTTGTGAAACTAAGCTCAGTGCACTACATACCGCTTAGATAATAAAGAAACCTCACAAGCTGTGTGAAGACAATGAGCTGTTACTCTCGAGCACCAGCTATCGGCACTCGAGAGAAACTTTCGCTAATAGCGACTACATTGGCAGTGCAAGCTGGGTCTCACGTTGGTCATACTGCATTTTGTTTTAGGTGGATGAGTGTGTAAACGGTTGCAGAAATACTACACTAAAGAGATACGCAAACGACCGACAATAGCGGCTTTTCTTAAGTTGAAATCTGCCTGCGATCCGGTTGACCTCGCCAATGTGTGACACTACATATCATTGAAGGGTTTGCCAGCTTAACGCCTTTCCATTCATAACTCACGCTACTTTGACACCCGAGGCCTTATAAGAAGATACGGATTTGTGTCTTCTGAGTTCCCCAAGACAACCGACCTTCACCATGGTTGTCTTATCACCTTACTATCAAAATTATCATAAGTGACTCCGTTCTTTTAGTGGAAGTTTTGTTAGTGGACAGATTAAACAACCTGGAGTATGTGGACGAAATAGCTCTTTTTGAATTCGACGCAATGACTAAGCAAAATATACTTGATGTACTGACGCGTAGCTTTGCACGCTTCCCTACTTGCTTTGCACCATTAAAGTGCCAACTACTGTTGCAGGACTGCATTAACACAACTCCAGTTCTAATTAGTACCAAACGGTCATTACAGCAGGTGGATCGGTTCACAAACCTTGGGGCTTATGTTAGCTCTGATGATCGCATCACTGAGAACGTTACTTCGCGTATCAGCAAGTCCCGTGGGGCCTTCCAGTGACTCAAACATCTAAGGCGACTGTGAGATATCAGCTTGTCAAGGGAAGGTAAGGCGTATAAGGCTGCGGTAAGGCCGGTTTTACTGTAAGCATCAGTGACTTGGCAGTCCGCGGCGAAGATAACATATGGTTGGCTGGGTTTGACCACAGGTGCAGGTTGCGTATTGCTCAACTCTGGTGGGTACACCTGCTGCGTAGTGCAGTTGTCCGCCAGTTGGCTCTTAGCCAGGGGCCTTCTGGCGCCTCACTCGCGTGTCTGCTGAATCATAAACACTTATGTTGGCTAAGCTATGTCCTCCGTTTGCCAGTTCAACGCATTCCTCGGAATGCATTATAAGCTGTGGTTGCACCAAATATGGCAAAGCGGCGCGGTGGCTATTCCACGGCGTGCCACTGAGTATGATGAGATTGACTAAATCTTAGTCCGATGTGTGGGCGTTGTCTTCGTGAATCGGGTCGCGGAAGGACCCACCTTAATAGTTGGGGATTCTAAGAGACATCAACTGTCACGCAGTCAGCGGCGTACCTACATCCGTTTTCTTGCACCATGTTGTCCATTTTTCAGTTCCGCCTATGTTAAGGCACTTTCCTCTTCTTCAATGTTCTTTACGTTATACATGCATCAAACCCACTAACCTGCCGCTTGTATTACGTTGTACGCATATGAGGTCAGTCGTGGCAATTGGATCGCCCGCACATCGGTTCTCAGATCCTAGCGGAGTAACTGTTCCGAACTGAACTGAGGCCAGTATGAACGCCGTCGGTCGTTGTTACAACAGTCTCTCAAGTGGGATGCAAGGAGGATTTAACAAACTTCGTTGCACTCCCCGTTGGGACAACTGCAAACTTGTGCTGCTAGACTAGGCTTTTAGCCAAGGAAATTCGACCATATGCGCCTACAGGTAGGTGCGCCAAATAAAAGGACAAAAGAGGCTTCGGCGGATGAAGTTTCGGTACTCATGGATTTTGACTTACTCCTTTTTATACCTTTCGGTGTATTTATTCCCAGTCTCACCGCTACCGCCGTACCCTTAGTATCCTCACCGTGACATCTGCGGGCAGGTTACAATGCGGCACAGTTACTAAAATGGTAGACCCATTACGTGTGTTATTCCGTTTGCCGTGCGTCCACGAACGATTGCGTTGGGTTTGGGACGATGGCCGTGTCGAGCCCCAAGCAAGTGGGTGTATGCTCACGCGTCCACTACTGGTCGTCTAGTTGTGGGTGGTGCGCCTTGGTTGACAGGTGTGTTCGCTTTATGAGTGGGTGTGAGTTCGAGTGCTTCGGAACTCGCGCATGGCTACCACGTGCTTTGATACGCAGGTGAGGCAATGGAGAGAGGTCACGTGCCGTTTTGCCGTCCGCCGGTGCATCACCTAGAGTGTTAATAAGGCCATGCAGTACATTTGGTTACAAGGAAGTATAATTCCGGAAACACAAATGTTTTGTGTGTAAGCGAGATGCCTCACAAAAAATGAAACCTTAAGTCCTTTAGGTAAGTAAAACTAGGTACGCCCAGCAAAAGTCGATTAGAAGAAATGGTACAGTTAGTATTGCTACACAAATGCAAACAGTTTGCGCTCAAAACTCAAATGCGGATGCGTAAAACACGGACTTTGGAAGTACTTTGTAGCTTTCTTCAACTCGGCGCGATAAACCGGTATCTGTTTCAAACCAATCAGAGCTGGTTTTGTACAATTCGCTGAGATGATAATAAAAATCGGAGCTCAGCACTACACACAGCCAGGATAATTCCCGACCGATCTTTCCTACGATAATGCGGCTGGTACTACCAAATTCCCCACGAAGCGACTGGTACTGCACTGAGTGGCTTACAAAGCGACACACATGTTCGGGGGAAGCCTGCCATCGTATCGCATAGGTGCAGTTTCAAGAAAATTGAGATTTTGTAAACTATATCAGCTGTAACGGTTCAAAAGTGCGTCGACCACACTGTGTGATCCGAACAACTTCATAGCAAGCCTCCTCCAGCTGTTTACGGTGAAGAGTAGGACATTGGAGGAATAATGTCTGATGTCACTCAAGAAGCTTCGTCTCCAGTAAGGCGATAGTTCTAATTATATTAACTGAAGAAAAATCAGCTGGTTTAAAACAAATAAGGGACACGTCGCCAGGTTTATCTGTTTGTTATTTTATTTGGTAGCGAATGGCAGGAGGATGTACCCTAGGCAAAATTCACGCACTTAGTTACAAGCTAGCTCTCCTATGCGGACGGTTTCCATTGCTGTGAAAGCTACAAACGCTTGTCCACATGGTAGGTGGAAATCCAGTAGTCGTTAAAATCTCTTCATGGACGGTGCACGGATAGGCTGTTTCAATCATTTATTACCCAGGTAGATCGTTGCCTAGGAACAGAAGGAATTAGTTCTCGTTTGTAAAAGGTTTGCTTGTGGCCCCATATCCAGCTCTCTACGTTTAAGCTAACGAGTTGTTGTAGCCGACCCCCATGCCTCCGCTAGGATTTTCTGGAGTAAATCCTATCTCGTCGCTGACTAAATTAGATGGGTAAAAATCGCGTTACCGGAAGTCGCGGAGGGTAGTTAAGTTTACTAGTTTCCCGGACAGATTTCAGCCACATCTTCCAATATGACACATGCAATGTTAGCGAGAGGATAGGTAGCTGGAAACGGCTAAGCCGATAGTGTGGGAATATATGCAGAATGCATAGTGTTTAAAACTCAGGAGTTCCATAAAACCATCTATGTAAGATATGCAGCAGGGGACTGACGGGCCGCAACCTTCCTCAGCGTGCCTGGCGACGGTCTGCGGTATGTGATAGGCTCATTTCACATATTTCTCTTGGGCGATGGTTTTGATTAGAGACCAACTAATGTGTTATGCACCATAAGGATCACAAGAACCAATTGTTAGAAAGGCGCGTTGGTTGCGGTTTACAGGGAAGCGTACATAGACGCTGGTAGCTAGCGAACTTTGTTTTAGTTATTCTAAGAAAATTTCGTTTTAAAATCCTGTTTGAACCAAAACGTACTCCTGCGCTTTTCAACGGAAAGCACAGTAAAAGCTCAGCGTTTGCTCAATAGTCTAAAAGCAACGCACCTGTGAACAAATGAACCCTGTCATCTTAGGTAAAACCCAATATAAAGAAAATGAACCACCGTTCAACCAATGAAATACAAATAGGGATCCTAGGTTTTTACCGCTTCTTACTGTACGATCACGCAACGTCGCTTTTGGAGTTGGCGTTAAGTTAAAGTTAACCTGAGGTTAGAACGATAAGAGAATCGCGTAACTGCTCCTTCGTGAGGAAAGCGGGAAGCAAGAAGGTAATAATTTGCCACATGGCGCCGCTGGACCTAATAGGAAACACCGAAGTCCTATACTAGTGTGCCAGTTAGTGCCCGCGTTCTCTGCACTAGCAGTCCTTATAGTGTATTAAGCAAATGAAGTAAACAAGCAATAAGAAGGGAACCTCGAAGGTAGAGAGTAGGATAACTCATTTGGAGATAGGCTAGTGTCAGTGCATAAGGAAGAGTATAAAAAGTAAAAGCATAGGGCAGGTATTGGAGTTGCGCAAGAGAAGGGAAATGATTTGTGCTGTACCCAAAGGCACCCGGTTGACGGTCATAGCGCTTTGCTATAGGTCTGTTGACAACATTTCCTAAAAAGGTATGCCAGTTTTTGTTGACGGCGCGGCAGCCGTGTTTCCTCTTTAATCCGGCAGGGTCGCGTTTTTGACAAATTCATGGTAGACTGACGGAGACTAAACAATCTAGCAGGACTAACGAACCACGCCAATTCCGAGCAAACTAGTCCAGTTAAACTACGTGAGGATAGTATTAGATTTCCTCTAATACTTTTTAGTGCGTTGGAATGCATTCGCGTGCTACGTGGCGCTCGGAGCGCCTTCATCCCCTAACCTCTCGGCCAATCTAGTAGCCATCAGTAAAACCCTGCATAAATCCATTTTGTCCCGGACGTGGTGGAGAGGACATGCCGGAAAGCACTATTCCAGACGAGCCCCATAGAAAGTAAATAAGAGTTTCACAAGGATATCGGCACTTAAGAAACAGAAGAAACTGCGCATTATTCATGTGGTACGGAAGCCTCTAAGTGCGGTCATTTTCCAGTTGTTGTTTATAAAAAAGCAAGAAGCGTACGACGTACAGCTCAAACTGGCTAGATACACGGTGGAGATCGGTCCCAACATCTAAGTGTCTCGAGGAGGGACAACCTCCTCAAATGCAAAGGACGCAGCACTGCTTGTTGTATGGGCAGTAGGCCTAAAGTAGGTCAGTACCAGCACTTATCCAAAGCATGCCAAATAGCCTCAGGGCCAAGAGAAAATTTATGGTGCTCCACAGCATAGGTTATCACCAAATAATAGCCATGGTACCAGAAGATTTAAAGGTAGGCCATTCCGAACAGCGGTAAACAGACAGGCTTGCGGTACTACACAATAGGCTGAGATCTAGGCAGACTCACTGTTCTCTTTACTCAAAGAATGTAGACGGCTAGTGAAAGGCGTGAACAAACACGTTAAGCGTTCAACCTTTGCTGTAATAATAACTGGCTAGCTGCATGCCGTAATTGCGCTTTACTGCTATACGTCCACCACCAGTCTCGCTTAGGTTGAGTATACCGCTAGGACGCCTAACACTACGCGATTCGAACCGGTGACCGTATGGTTGCAGACCATACATTAGCGTCAAGTGAGGCAACGCATGCAATGCTTTCGAAAAATCCGCCATGGAGTTGACACGCCCTACAATGCGTGGCGCTGCTCACATGGAAATGACTTCATGGTTTGGAGTATGCTGACGACAGAACTAATCTAAGACGCCTTCCAAATTTGCCAAGCGGCACTAAACAGTTTGGCACTAAGTATCAGTCGTTTCAAGCTTCGTTTTCCAACCTGACAGCCAAAAAATTTCTGTTAGGATTGACAGGGACAGCCTCCTGTCCTAACCCTTGGTTTGATAAGCTACAGGTCGTTCAGGATTTTGACTACCTGGGTAGTTGTATTACCGACTGTGGAACAAAAGACGAGGTCGGGAATTGTATAGCCAAATTTCGAGTCGGTGCTGCTGTCCCTCTCTGGCGCGACATTACTCTATCTGTTTATAGTAGAGTTGAGATCCTGCGGAAACACTGTTGTGAACAGTTACCCCGTTTGTGCGTCAACGACGAGCTCCGGCAAGCAGTTCCATTCAATCATCCCACGGGTGGATATAGTAAGGGTGGTCCGCACTCAGTGCCTCATCCTTACGAATGATTTTCATTTTTGGCCACCAGGCAAAGTTCTAGATATGAGATAAGAGCACTTCTTTAGCTCAACCTCTAGCTCTCCTCTAAGGCTACCTCGATTGAAAATAAACTCTCCAGGATGGCGATGGTAGACCAGAGAAAAGTGACTCAAGTTTTGGAGTCAGGGGTTAAACAGGACACGCAGCACAATATATATTTATAACTGCGTCGTTGCACCAGTTCAAGCATCTGTGTGTAAGAACCAGACGTCCGTTCGACTTGAACTGGAGGCAGAACACCAGCCAGGCGGTAAAAACAACCTTGTTGAGCAAGTGACACCCTATGGACAACAGTGCTCTCTTCAAGGTGTCTTGCGTTGACCTTAGGTCGGGAGACATGATTTTGCGGACGTCCCTCTCAGGAATGGCATGGTTGAGTAAAGCGCCGCTAATAGGCTAAGCCCCAGTTGTTTCAGTCGCGCAGACAGGTAAAATAGTGCACCTGTCCCGATTAATAGGCAATTGCTACTTAATCGACCAACAGTACCGAACAAGTGTAGTCGATCAGCATTCTACGCTAGAGACCTCCATCCACCGCTTCAGGTCATTTGCATATATTGGACACCCCGATGGCAGCATATACAGCAAGTCGTTACTGAAGAGGTTGAAGAACTCGTGGAGAACAGCGTCCTGGGGGACACCGCCGGTCATAAATACGGCAACGGAAAGCGATTTGTTTACTGCAACCTACATAAAACAACCTAGCAGGAACCCAGAAATCCAGAAAAGTAAATTTCCGTCGACGCCGATGCCTAAGATTTTGGATAGTAGCCGCTTAAGTAGGACTTCAAGAAAAACTTTGCCAGCATCCACAAACATGACATCAAAGCGGTTTCCTAAATACAATGATTAAAGCCACCTGTCCTTGGCCCCGAGCAGATTCGTGGTGTCCGAGCGAGACCTTCGGAAGCCATGTGGCGTAAGCGAGGAAACGCAGTTCACCGGTGGTGAGGTAAATGGCACGTAACAGGATCATTTCATGAATTTACAAAAAGCTATGTCCAACAAATCGGCCGGTAACAAGTTTGGAGCTGGCGGCTACTTCCTTTGTGTATATGCTTCACAGTGCCCAACTTCCAGGCAACCGGAAGACATTCGTTCTCAAGTGAGCGACAAGATATCTGACGGACAAGAGCGGAACGTTGTTCGCTCAGTTTTAAGGAACAGAGAGTGAGAGCCATCACGACCAGGCGCGGAAGGCGGATCTAAATAAAACAAAAGCTTAAAAATAATGTCAGTCACTATTTACTCGTTTCAACCTAGCTGGAGCTGACACACTGATAGGGCATGACGTTCCTTTCAAGTAGACAAATGGATATTGTTGGTCAAAGCGACTGGCTGGTTCGTCGTTTTCGTAGCCTAGAGCCACATGCACTCAGTGACCCATGACAGAGATGTCACAGCCAGCACTGGTCTACGTCCGAGGTATATTATGCGATGCCTTGAGGTTCGTTGTAGAGCGGCGACAAGTGACCAGTTGTGTTGTTGTCACTTCTAGTGTTACTTTATGGTACAAGCATCCAAGTCCGCTTTTTATTGCGAGTAATCAAGCACCGCTCACAAAAGCTTCAAAAGGTCCGCAGTTTGCGCTTTTTATTCATTAGATATCTCAGTTCCCTCTTAATCCAAGGTGAGCTTTTACAGATAAGTCCCCTATAAAGTTGAGCACTATGTGTTTAATAATCGTTACAAGCTTAGAGCATTAGGTTTCATCTCACCGTCAACGGTGAACTGTCAGGAATATCCCAGTACACAACGATTTCGGCCGCCTTGAGACGATGTTTATTGGCCCGCCAACAATTCCGACCGGACGCAGGTTTACTGTGGTTAGCAGAGCAGCATGTTCCTTGGAAGAAGCTAGCGCCGGTATTTCTTTCCGCAGCTGGCTGTAAAACCGCTAGCTGCGTGATCTTGACTGAGCTGGGGTGAGCACAATGCCTTAGATGTCCGGTGTTTAGTCTATAAAGATGCGGTTTGGCAAGGCGACGTACTCAAACAAGTAACAAAAGAAGACGGCCGCCGTTAATATGGCATCATATGTAGCAGCTAGACAACCACAGAAAGAAAATCTAACTCCATATGGGAGCATTAATATCCTTACGATAAGACTGTCCTTTCCAGCACCGCGTCTTTTGAGCAAACCAAACTGATGAGATACGGTACCCGGTGGCGTCCCTAGGCGACACCAATGGTAAAGGGTCGGCTTTCAACCTGAATACGGTACCAAATGTCATCACCATTACCATCGTCGTTACTAGTACCTGCAGTCAAATGGGCCTTGAAACCCGCCTTTTAGTAACGCATGAGGCTGACACCAGGCCTTCCTCCAGGGGGTAGGCTGAATCCGGGTTTGGACATTTCGGAAGCTATGGTGTACGCAAACAACCAAATTTCCATGAAGGCAATCAGATCTGGGTGAGTATTTCTGGAAAGCAACAAAATCGCAGTAGGTTTATTGTTCAGGCTGCGTACATTGGCGAAAATTTTCTGCAGTCCCTCCACATGTGCTACTGCCCTGGGTTGACGGGAATTGCCCTTCAATGGATTCTTGGGTTGTTAAAAATTATGCGAAAATTCAAGATGTGGAGCTGTCTTACCACTTGCTCTACATGACCTGAACTCATAAACGGCTGTCTTTCTTTTACTCCGAGCTTTCGGAGGAAGTTGGCTGGGGATGTAAAAGGGCACGTCTTCAAAATTTGGGTTCGTCGGAGGACGCGTCGACATTCCTCTTTGCTTTGGCACACGATTTTGATGGGGCATGCAGTGGTTGATTCTAGTTTCTTCCTGCCCAGGCGAAAGGCAGTACTGAAGTTTATCCCCAATTTGCCACCGAATAAAATGGAAACCGTCCGCTCAAGTAACCTTTGGGCATGCAGCGTCCTTTCTGCGGCAGTGCCTTTGGTCGAGTTTGGCGAGTTCACAAGGATAGGACATGGGTTACCAGAGACTGGTACAGCACAACCAGGGACCTGCGGCTCTAAGGACGCAGTACCCTTGCTCAACTTTTCCATATTGTTAATTTTAGCAAGAACAGATTTCAACAGGGACTGGGAACCTGTAGTCTTGTTTTTAGACTTAGACTAACATAAAATGTGCGTAATAAATCGCCAGCTGTACGTCGTAACGGCGCTTCGCTGCCACGCGGCCAGTACCAGTCGCTAGTTGTCTGCGAATACCGCGAGGTCTCCCCTCCCCTACGTGGCCTCGAACCAGTAAGCTTACGGTTGCAAGCCAGACGTGCATACCACTCGGCCACCGCCCGAGCACTGAAGCGGTAGCAGTTTCCCTCACCACGGCTGTGTATGGCTCCGTTTTTAAGTGGCGGGGCAAGGGGTGTCAAAGATTCCGCCTGGGATGCAGACAGGACTCCGCTTCGTTTATCTTGCAGTGGCTGAGCTGGCATAAAGTAAGGACGGGGAGTGTTTGGAAGCATTAGTCAAACGCAGTGGAAGCTAATAACCTGAGCTGAGTAGAAGGAGGATTCAGCGGTGGAAATCTAGCTTTCGGACGTCTACGGCTTAATAAAGTACGACCGCGGGTACATCATCATCATCAACAGCAGTACATCAGCCATTTGAACTGATGCTTCTCTGCCATACAACCATGAGGACTTATGAACTAAATAATAAGAAGAGGGAGAGAAAGGGGGACTTACCTGAAAACCTTAATGCCCTAAGCAAACATTCTGGGTCAAGACGCCTACACCTTGTGTAGACAACTTGCCGTCACAAACAGCTGACTATCGTGCAAAGATAAGGCGGCATCGGCGAGACAGCTTGCGTGCGGCTTTCGCTGCCACGCGTCATAATCAGTCATTACCTTGCAAATAACTCAGCACCAAACATACTTTAAACAGGCAATGCGATTAGGGGACGACAACAGACGCTCCACTGGTGTCGGTTACGAGCCATGTCCTGCAAATTCACGAGCCAAGCATAAGGTGAGTCGCGTGGACTCCAACCCGGAAGGCGAAATGGACCAACGGCACCCAGTTTGGCTGTCAGTGACTTCATTTTCCGCTGCCAAATCAAATTCTCTCCACCTCGAGCCTTGCGTCATCCTACACCAGGGAGACTGAACAAGACCCTCCTAGGTAAGCGGTGACTAGGCGTACGTAGCACGTGCCCGAGCCAACGCAACTTACTCAGTGCTGCCTGTTGTTCTATCGAGCTAGCATGATTATCACTACCTAGTACTCGCCGACGAACATTATCTTTGGGGATACACTGGTGCCATCCGACACCAGCAATGCTTCGCAAACAACGATGATCAAAGACTTGAAGGCGCCTCAGATCTTCAGACCGAAGCAGCCAATTTTCACCACCATAGAGCAGAACGGCCCTCACTGTGCACTTGTATACACGGCCTTTCAGGTGAAGGGAAACTCCCTTCTGTCGCCAAAGATGTCGCAGGTTCAAGAAGGCAGCTCTGGCCTTTGCAATGCGTGAGCTTACGTCAGTTTCTTTGCGCCCATCTTTGCTGATGCAGCTGCCAAGATAAGCGAAATGATCAACCACCTCGAGTTCCTCGTTAGCAAGCGGCAATGGGTCATCAAGCGGCTGGTGGTCCTGCAACAACACTTTGCACTTGGAAGGTGCGAAGTGCATACCAAATAATGGGACTACTCTGAACAGGCTATGCAGGGTTGATTGTGCCGCCGCAAAATCGTCAAAAAGCAAGACGATATCGTCCGCATAATCTAGGTCAACTAACCTTTTTTCGAACAGCACTTCAGTGCCTACATCGTTGGATCCCGCAAGGGAACACTCCACGATAGAATCCACGACGAACCTGAACAAAAGCGGGGAAATCGGACAACCCCGACGAACGCCACTTTTAGTACAAAAGCTATCCGATAGGAAGCCATAGACCCTGACGCGGCCTGTAGTGTTCGAGTATAGAGCAGGAAGGATGTTCACATATTTGGTGGTAACACCTTTTCGCGCAAGTAATCCGAACAGAATCGATCGATCGACTTAACCGAACACACGCTTGAAATCGAGGAACGCAGCTATTGTCGGTCTGCGGTATGCTTGGCGCTACTCTCGCACCTGCCGCAAATAAAATACATGGTCTATACAGCCACGCCCTGGGAGGAAACGGGCGTGCTCTTCCCTAATCCGAGATTCCCGTACTGCAGTGAGGCGACGAACGGGAATCGACGCTAGTAAGTTTGTCACAACTGGCGTTAGACTGATACCCCTGTGGTTCGCACAGCCTGTGCGACTGCCCTTCTTGTATATTGCTACTACAATCGATTCGCTCCAATTAGCAGGCACACTCCCTTCGTTCCAGATACTTTTGAATAGGGAGGTCAGTGCCCTGCAGTGGACCCCACCTCCATCCTTAAATAGTGGAGGTGGGGGGGAATCCGGGTCAGCGGCACAAAAACGATTGAGGGCTGTGATCGCCTTTCGGACCTCGGCCTCCAACGGAGGCTCTAAACTAATCGTTTATGGCTCGTCCTGCATCACCTGAGTAGAAAGAGGTCCGGGAGCAGGGGGCCAGCTGAACTGAGCTTGAAAGTGTTCCGCCCAACGAGCCATCCGGCGCTCTTTATTGTGTATCAGCGCACCCGCTGTCTTTGATTGCCTTACTTACGCCTGGTTTTCTGGGACCAGTGGTGCGGTTAGCTGAAAGAGCTTGCGGTAATTGCCTACAGCTCCTGCGTTTTCCATTTCTTGAGCCCTACTGATCAACCAGGCTTTCTTGTCAGCACCTAGACTCCGCCTTAGTTCACGCCTAATAGCTCGTCTGGACACATTGTGTTCAGAACTAGCCGGGAGGTGTCTTCTAGCTTCCAACAGGTTCACCTACCTCTCGGGTATCCAATGACTGGTGCGGTGACGACTGATAGTGCCACAAGCAGGTGCTCCTGCGTCTTGCATGGCAGCAGAGATCCTATTCCACTGAAGTTCAGTGTCATTAGGACAAGACAGCGAGAGTTCGGCATGCAGTGCTTCCTGTTAGGCTTGCCTGACCGAGGGCTGGGACAATTTCTCCGTTGCCAATTGGAGGAGACACTTTGTGCGCCTTCCGGTAAACTTCATAGAGAAACGACAGCGTCCCAAGGCATGATCCGAGTCGACGCAGGTACTGCAGTACGAGCGGCAATCGAGGATGGAACCACGCCACCTGTAACTTATGGCTATGTGGTCAATTTGGGTCCATCTCTGGTCATCTACAGGTGGACGCCAAGTGACACTTCGGCGCCCACTGTGTCTAAAAGCAGTGCTACTAAGAAACAAATGGTGCTCCGCACACAGTTGCAGCGGACGCTCGCCTTTGTCAGTCCGTTCGGAGTAAAGTGCAGAATTACCACCCAGCTGAGCTTCTGATAAGCTCAGACGCCCTACTTGTGCGTTAATATCCCCTGCAAGTACTCTAATATCTGAACTAGTAGCACTGCGTAGTAGGCCGTTCAGTTCGTGATAGAAACTGTCCTTGACTGCATTAGAACTGCAGTCAGTGGCAGCATAAACGGATATCACAAACAAACAGCGTTTTGTTTTACTTCGCGAATTTACCTTAGCTGATGTCACCAAACGGGCTGCACATAAACGGCTGTTCACCGGAATCCAAGCAATCAACGATGGCTCAGCCTTGGAGCTGAGAATGCTACCTACACTAGCTTGACCCGTGAGTGCCGCATCGGCGTCTCCGGATGCGTGCAAGCAATAACGAGAGGACAAGCCGGGTGCAGTCAATTCAATAACCCCGGTAGGGTTGCTAATCCTAAGTTCGGACACACAACACACATCAACACCCAGTGTGTCCAAGGTGCTTGCGAGTGCAGCCTGCTGACCTGTTTGTATTACAGTGCGGACGTTGAATGTCGCCATGGAAACGAGACAGCGTGGCCTTATAAGGGACTTGTCGATAGGCGTCCGATAGGTGCCGTCGGATGGTGGATGCAGATGGTTCTACTCCAGTAGCCCTTCTGTTGCTGTTATTTAGCTAGGAATTATAGAAGGAAGCTTAGTAATGGGGGTTGGGATGGGAGTAAGAGAAAAGGTGGAAAAGAATGTAGGGAGGCGCCAGCAGTAGCATGTTTTTGCTCATTCGCCCTGCTGTATGCAGCATATAACGCGATCCTTGATAATCTGCGCGACGGCTGATGCAGGATGAAGTTTATGTTTGAAGGAAATGTCATGGTTGTATGTGAGCCTGGATACTGCCAGGGCGACCAGACCTAGACAGCAGGACGATTAGGGTCCTCATCCAAAGCCTATGGCTCAAAAGCCTGTCCGAAAGGCAGTGGGGTGGCAATTATTTAGTTTTAAAGAAATAGACGTCATCACATTTCAAACCCTAACCTGGAGGACCAGGAGACTGTGTTCGTCTGACCTCTCACCAATGACCAACCTGGTAGGAGTAGCTATCAAGATGCCCGTAGGCATAACCCCGTATAGCTCAATGGGTCAATGAGGTACGCAAACCGTCGCGCAACGTTAAGGACCAGTCTCGTTGCGACGGGCAGCATTTACAGGCGACCAATGTAGTGCATTGCTGCGAAGACCCACGAAGTTCAGGACAAGTATAGCGGCAGGCAATATGTATCAATCCGTCATACACAAAGTATTGCATTGCTTTCGAATGCGTGATCACACTTTTGCTGTAGCCAGGGCATTTGAAGGCCATGGCTAAGCGGGGATCTAGGGTCCATAGAAAAGTGAAAAGCAGCGCGCACTTCCCGGAAAACCTCTACTAACGAGGCGAAAGCGCAAAAGAATAGAGAACAGAAAAACGCAGCAAAGATAACTGCCAGATATCCCTTGCGTACATGGAAGTTTTATGTATCGGAGGTGCACGTTGTAACTTGCGAAGTTTGTAAATTTATAACTGCAGCGCGTCGGCGTATCACTATCAAGATGACAGGTAAGTTGTCGTCAAGTCTAGCGAATCCCCTGACGGTCATTTCCTCTGGGCTGTACCTTCCCATTTCGGCTTCGGTGTTGTTGGATTACCTAACCGTCGTACGCTTTCATGCCACTCCTCTGGTCGCCTCGCTCTCGGCCCTGTAGCGTTAGCTGCGATTGTAACGCCAGTATAGATAAGAGATTGGACGCGGGCACACCATCCATCTAGCCCTGACACTTACTAAGTGGTAATACAAGCGCCTACGAAATAACACTTACTATTCGGTCCCTCGGTCTACTAAGGCCGACGTACGTTTTGGAACAATATGCCCTCGGAACCTTCGACCAGTGGCATATTAGTATAGCGTGCAGTGGCCATGATAGGAACCGATATGCGGAAATGAAGAAATGTAAAATTCTAAAGGACGTGGCACAAAAATATCAAAATCCCGCAAGTCGGAATCGACCCCTGTGGCAACGAGTGAATTGCATGTCACAAGTGTGAATCGGTGACAACGCTTGTCAGACCATGTTTGAAGCATACAAACAAGTAATACATTACAGCCGTAAAAGGTTGTTAATAACTGGTGAAATCCATTATCGGAGAGCTTCTATGGGATCTACTCGCATAACACATTATTAAGATTGATGGATAACTGAAGAATCATGCTACAACAGCTTCCCCGACTAACAGGCGTCGTCCACGACACCCACTTTGACCCGAATTAGAGCATTTTGCCGTCCTTGGCCATGTTGTAAAGGAAAAGGAGCAAGTGGGTTTGACTACCAGTCTGGAGCCAACTCGTCTTTCGGGCCTCGCAGTAGCTCTTGGTGCAGAAGTAGAGGCAGAACGGACAACGTCTGGCAGTGATTGGTCCAACCTCGAGGGTCTGTCTATAAGTGTAGCTAGAGAGATCGGGCCGAATAGCGGAAGTCCATGAACGGCAGAAAATGGCATACAAATTAGGCCGGGTAACTGACGTCGATAGAATAGACACCAGAAATATGCTTTTACTTCGTGAAAGGCTGTAGCTGTCAAAAAATACAAAGTGTTTGTAGCAGTTCTTACAGCGGTGTAGTCACAGCACTATTATCCAGTAAAACCTAGTGCGCAATAAATAGTTTATAATAATTTTGGGGCAAGGTTCCGGGCTATCTTTGTGCTTTTGCCGTTTTATTCAGTTGTGCAACTGCGCAGTTGTACTTGGTTAATTGTCCTTCAAGCTAGATAATGGCTAGCAACAGCATGTTCGAATCGGTACGCTATAAAGTCGGATTTCCGGGGAAGTATTTTGGGATTTATTTTGACACTTTCGATGAGTTCAATAGGTTGATTTTAGACATTTTACTTCTTCATTACGCTAATTCGTATGCTGTTGCCGTAGAAAGTGTAATGTGTCGTGGGTGAAGTATGAAAGGGTCATTTATCGATGTGTCCGCTTCACACCTCGCAAGTCAGGGATTACAGGAATGAGACTTTTAGTACGTTTCCGCTTCTAATACTCTAAATTTTCAGCTCCCATGAACTTAACTGCAAACCACTCGTGAACCTCATCAAATCTGGGCAAATGCTGGAAGTCACAACTTTCGATCTGTCTCAAAATCCCTCAGGTACCGCTTTCCTACTGAGCGTCACCCATCAGTCGCTATCAGATGAACGATGAGTTCACTTAGTCTGTAGACATTTTTCGTTACGACCCACCAGCAAAAGAGAATCAAGCAGTTAGTTGAGGTTCGATTCCGAGAGCATATTACCAGCGATGTTGTCCGCAATGTTCAACATAAAGTGCGACCTGGCATTAAGTATAAGCTTACGTTGATGCTTTTGACAACCTGTGGCAAACTTGCAGCAGGTTAACAAGTCCGTGGAAAAAACAGTTGCGTGCGTTAGTTCAGAGAAAGGCCTACGCACATACGTATTTTCTCTCGCCGCCTCAAAAAACAGAACTATTCCGCCGATTCTTGCTTGTCGTTTGTGTAGATGACACGTATGGTACTAACTGCTTAAGTAAGAATTGTTAGCGTTATTACCTGTTGCTCGCAGCTTCAAACTAAACCAGATATTAATAAGTGACAGGATGGGTTACGGTCGGCCAATATTTTATGTGTTTCTGTGTACGGAAGATTACGCATTTTTGCTCCTATTGTTCAAAGCGTTTCGGTAGCTTATGTACCATGATGTTTCCGTTAGCATAATTATACTGGAAGAAATGGCTGCTCGAATACCTGCAGCGCGCATGCTTAATCGTTGCGACATTTTTATGCTGCTTTAGCATCCGCCAGGTCACCAAGAAGCATGTAAGTGAAAAATTCTTAACCTTATTTAGACAAACATTAACGGGTCGCTTTTGCTATTTCATCGCGCGGCAACTTTGTACATGGAGACGGATTACTCTCCCTTGCAATATGTAATATCCCTGTTTTAGATTTCAACCAGATTCAAAGCTCCTTTAACGAACCAACTACTTTACGTCACACTAGTTGTGTTTTACAGGCAGCAAGCCTGTCGTAGTTGACACAATTTGCTGTACACAGAATCGCTTAGTTTACGACCGAAATGGTCTGCGTGTGCTATCAGGAGCCCGTTGTACGATTGGTGTCAAGGGTTTACAAAATAAATCTGTACCCACGATGGCTGCGCTTAGTTATGCTACCGATATTTAGCTGTTGGCCGTCCACCTTTGCTTCATTTCACGGTTGCCGCTATCCCATTAACATGGCCAGCTAAAGAAGGTAAACGACAGCTTATTATAACAAGTTCCTGCGCAGGCAGTGAGGATGTGATACCGGCAGACCCGAGTACAGATCAGCAAACCGTGCCAAATCATATAGAAACTGCACTTGGTACCGCTGACATTTGCCTTAACATTCAGCGATAAGTTGCCAAAAGAAAGCAGTCGAGTTCCCAGAAACTGTAGGTATTGTGTAGAAACCAGCACCCAAGTAAGATATTCCCTAAAATTTAAACTACCTTTTCACTTTATTTTAACATTGACATGAATACAAACAACTAAACAAAAACGCGGAGAAATAATAATTTGTGCGGATAAAATCTTATTCAAATGTCTGACAGCAGGCCAATGAATACGACTTTGTATAATGATACCATGCATGGGGCATGCATGTCCAAGGCACGTAGTCAGTGAACAACGCTGAAGAGTTACGCTGTTTTCTGATCGCTAGCAAGCATAGCCCTTAACACAGGTTCTGCGCTCCTTAGATATTAGGGCGTTATTGTCAAGTAACAGGGTTAGCGGCATTTTTGATGCCACCATAATGGAACCCAGGTAAGTTGTAATGGCACACAGCTTTGATGCTCAGGGTCGTTGTATATAGGCTACATCAATAAAGCCTTAGGTGCCAATGTAATAGGACCCAGGTAAGTTGTAATAGTAATCGGCTGCAAAGTTCGTGGTCGTAGGATAGCTTCTCCTCCACTGGCACCTTTTGTAATAGGAACTAGGCCGGTTGCTTAAGCCTGTGGCTCAGGAGCCGTGAGCACAGGATACCGGCTACACCAGTTGCACTTTCAGTGCTGGCGTAGTAGCGACTCGGCCAGTTGCACCGCGCGAAGGGCGCCGGGGATCGTGCTCTTAGTACAGACCCCCATTAGTGGCACCTTTTGTGCCGATGTCATAGGACCCAGGTGGGTTGTAATAGCACTTGGGCCCTGAGGCTCTTGGTCGTAGTGTACGGGTTCCGGCATTGGTACTTTCACGAGATATGATGAGGTTGCCTCGGATAAAACCCTCTGAATGGCGTAATGTCATCGGAAATGGGTTACTTTTTGAGGACAATTAAACTGCTAAAGGGCCATGCATTTGGTCACTTAGGGAGCCACAACCCTCACTCTAAGGCACACATTTTCGCTGTTAGCACGCACAAGAGGCAGAGTTGGTCAACGTTCCTCGAAAATCGATACTAGACTTGTAATTAACTGCTACCACAGCCCTTAGGCTAAGCAAGCGTTGTTTGTGATTGCCTGAAATGCGTCCCAAAAGCATACTGCGACTGCTTATGGCACGATAATGCTTCACGAAGGACGCTCGGCTGGGCACTCACGCTGACAAAATTATGGTTAAAAAGGAACTCATATTATGGAAGAAACGGCGCCGATAAATATTTAGAATATTAGTTAACAACACCTATGGATATAAAAAGCCAATTAACGTTAGATCCTTCTGCTCCTCCGCGAGTAACCAGAATCACTCACCAATGAGAAGACTTGATGTCCATACTTTCTAGTAGAATGATACTCTATAGTTACGATAGTTCCGCAGAAGTATTCTATGAATTGCTAAAATCCTCCCTGTTAAAGAAAGCACCTACATGTAGAGTTGAGTATGTAGTAAATGCTACAAAAATCACCAACTTTTAGTGTCACTTATTTTATGATATAATTAATGCATTCCACATTAAAATTCCGGGGCTCTCCTTTCGGCCCGATAGTACACTATTGAAGTAGTCCAGTTATAAACACTTAGTGGATGGCAGGTATTTTTGGTGGATAAGTTTAGAAACAATAGATTTTTGTGTTATACTTTATGTGGAAGCATTTCTACTTTGGTTAGTAATATTGCATTAAGGATGCGCATGCTTAAGGCAAATATAGCTGCATGCAATACACACATGGTTGTTTCACTATCGTCACTAGGCGCATAGTAACGCGAGTTGAATATGGCCACTTTGCAACGTAACACCCACAGGTGATGTGGAGGGCACTAGTTTGCATGCCTTTCAAAACCGTTTTGCTGCACATTTTGTCTGTGTCCCTTTATGCATCTAAAAATGCGTATTCAAGGCGCAGATAGGACATATGAAGGACATCCACGGCTTCTCAACTGACACCCGTGCCGATTGGCTGTCACAAAAATTGGTTTTAAAATTTATGCGGCAATCAAAAGTTTCAAATGGACTTTCAAGACTACGATATGGTTACATATAACATCCGTGTAAACAGGTGTACTTCACTGGAATTTAACAGTGGAATACATGTATTATACAATCTTGTATATATGGGAGTTACTATTTGCCTGTGCAAGCAAGGTACCAAACTTAAAGCATTTGGTTATCCGTGGCTACGTGCATTTTCATTTGCGACAAGCAGTTGATAGGGTTTTCAGCACAATGCAACGCAGTTTTAGATGTACACCAGACTAGCGTAACAGAGTCTACATGTCACTCGGTTTACTCCCGTCCAACGTAGCAGCAAAAGTCGCCATCTGTAAAGTACCCCGCTAGGTCTGCTACTATGGGCAGCGCGGTTCCCAGGTCACTTGAGCGCGAATACACAAACCGGTTGGTAGAACCTTTCCTTGGGAACCGTGACAAATTATAGGACTGACTACAGTGAGGAATTCTAAATACGTCTAGAAGGAGGTCAAGATTGGAATGGCACGCTTTCTCTGTCTTCAGAGGACGCGGCGCGTATCTGTACATCAAGGATCTCTACGGCGTTGGACTCATCAACAATACTCAAATGTCAATTTTTCCTGTGTGGTGACACACAGAAGCGAAATTACAGCCTATTACAATGCCACATTCGTTTCAATCCCGTCTATAGTGAGCAGGTGTAGGTATAAAGGCACGAACGTTCATTATCCTAACTAGCGCAGAAGATGCCGATGCTGTTGTACGACAAGGAAGCCAGATATCAATGGAAATCGCACAGGCCGCACCTAGCTGCGAGAGCGTAGGCTGCAGAAGAAAACGGTCCGGAAAAACGTGAGAATATTCTAGAGAAGCCACTATATTAGCGACTATTCGATTATTAACGAGTATTGCACTAATTGCGAGCGTTCCGGAAGGTTCTACTTCTGCAAGTAACTAAAACCACCTGACAATACGTCAAAAGTTATGGGGAACCAATAACCTTGGTAGCTGATCTTCCAATTCTAGAAGTCGAAAGTCAGTAAGAAAGCTATAAATACAGCTTAGGTCCGTAGTAGTTGTACAGTGTTGGTTGACGGAGATTAGTAAGTTAGTTTGGCTAAGTCATTGGTGTTCTGCTTGTTACTTTGGTGGGACTAGATGTTTTGTGGAGCAGCAAATTTCTTGTTGGGATTGCGTCTAGTAAAAGGATTATAACAAATGGCGACAAAGAAAATTGAAAATGGGCTGAATTCCTCTGCTGCTCAAATTTAAAATGTGCTTTTACAGCGGCAAGCTAAAATAAAGGCACAACTGGAAATGATCGAAAAACTGACACAATGCCTGTGTATGCAGACAACAGGAGCAGACATCCGGGACCTGGAGACGAGTTCTGTCGAGCTTCTCACGAATGCAGTCATTGAACTCAATTATGCTGTAGGTTCTGGACGCCCTTTCAAAGCGTGGTTCAAGCGCTGGCAAGACATGTTTCGAACGGACTTTATTCGTCAGGACGACTTCTGGAAGGTGTGATTGCTACGTTGAAGCTCGGAATAAGTGAAAGTTCAAGGTCCATAGACCACCTTCTGCCCAAAGAGCCGAAGGATCTAAAGTTTGACATAGTAGTGTCGCAGCTGAAGGAAATATTTGGTGAGTCGGTATCCTTGCTTAGTATTCGCTATCAACGCCTGAAACTTGTCAACCCGGAATCGGAAGATATTGGGGCCCTAACAGACATGATTAAAAGTGCATGGGCATATTGCAACCTGCGCTCTTTAACGGGTGGTCAGTTAATTGTCTCCGTTTCGTCAGCGCTCTAAAAGCCCCAGTGAGGTTAAGATCCGCAAGCAGCTTTTAACTAGGCCGGAGCATGATCTGTTCTGACAATGAAGGCCCTCGTAAGCGAAGTCAAACGGCTGCACACTCTAAAACACGAAACAGTCATGGGTAAAAGCAGCTGCCTTGCACCATTAGATACCGTGCAAATCGTGAACGAGAACCAGGACGGTTAAACGAAGCAAAAGCTTCAAGAGGTCTACGAACCAACCACACACAGCATGCTGGTCATGCGGCGCGTGGCAAGTCGCGCGATTTCCTCTCTTCATACATCGTAGTGTCAAACGTGCCACAAGCGTGGGCATAAGGGTGGATGCTGCCGTCAGGTCCGGTCGAAGAAAGTGGTCTTATCGGAAGGGGAATGCTAGGAAAGATGGCGCCGAGTCCGAGATCATAGTTGCCGCATTCCCAAGCGAGTGTAAATCAAAGCGACAAATTATCCTTCTGTTGCTTACTGCGGCCCAAAAGTATCAGCAATTTGATGCGGCCACAGAGGGTACGATTATTTCCAAGAGCACGCGGAAGCACATAATGAGGCCGAAGATGGTCGAGTCTCAGAAATATGCGCCTAACGCAACCAGCGGTATGCTAAGCTTAGTGAGCGAAGGTACTTGCAAGGATTCTTCCCAAGGTGTGGAAAATTCGGGAACATGCCACGTTTCCGACCGGCAGAACTAGAACAGCCTTGGTCTCGACTAAATTGCAACTTTGCAACTCCCCGATGTTCCCTTGCGTCAGATCTGCAACCGAATTCGAGCAAATCTAGACCTAACCTCATAGTCCGTCGAAGACAAGTCACGCACCCTGAAGCGAAAATTTGCTTATGTCTTTCAGCATGGCTTTGGCCATTTTACGAAATTCAAGGAAAAGCTAAACTTGCAACCAGATGCCAAACTGGTCTTCAAGGCTAAAGGACGGATAACATACGCAGCCATGTCAAGCATTGATCAAGGAATCTATCGACTAGAATGTGCCCGAGTCTCCGTAACCGTCAACTACTCATCAGGGGCCGCACCTACTTCGCAGCGAAGAACGCAAATGGAAAGGTACCTACTGCGCTGAGTTCTCAACTGTCCTCAACACCGCACTGGACGACCGCCAGTACAAATTATCTGTCGCGGAATATATATTTTCAAAGCTAAATGGTGGTATGCAATTTGCTATGTTTGATCTATACGATGCCTACCTTCAAGTGGATGTTGCCGACGTCTCGAGTGTGTTTTTGACCATCGACACTCATCGTGGCCTATTCTAATAAAATTGTTCGCTATTTAGTGTAAAAACAGTGGCAACCACTTCCCATCAGTTGATGGATACCAGGCCGGCAGGCTATTCTTTTACCGCTGCATATATGGATGATATCTTAGTAATGGAACGAACACCAGCAGAATTATTCAACCGCCTGGATGAAGTGCATCGTTGTATAAGGTAGTACGTTTTACGGCTTCGTGAAGAAAATGCATATTGCTCAAGCCGATCATCAAATACCTTGGTTTTATCTTTGCAAAGGATGGACGTTGACCTGATCCAGAATACCCGGAAGCCGTTAGAAAATTGCCACCACGAACAGATCTATAACTTTTGCGTTCGTTTTGTGAGCCCAGCAGCCACTACAGTTCCTTCTTGCCTGAGATGCATCGTCTGCGTGCTCCGTTAAACATGCAACAAGCCAAAGGCCAAACTTGGAGCAGGACATCTAGATGCCAAATGCCTTCGAATGGGTCAAGGCACTACTGTCCTCAAACTTGCTTTCGACTCATTTTGATCCTTCTACTGAGTTTGTTATATCCACAGATGCATCACGCCCTGGGATTAATGCTGTAATCGCACAAATGTACACAGTTGGAATTCAGAAAGCCATCGCCCATGCCGCTAGCTTACTTCTGAAAGCCGATTGGAGTTATAGCCAGATTAAGAGCAAAGCATTGGTCATATTTTAGGCGTTCACGAAATGCCACAATATGCTATACGGCCGCCGTTTCAAGCTGCTGATAAATCACAAGTCATTGCTGGCTATGTATGGTTTCTAAACAGACCTCCTGGCCCATACAGCCGACCGGGTACAACATTGCGCGCTTAACTTAATGGGTATGGCTTTGAGATCCAATACCTGTCGACAGGTTGCATTGGACATGCGCATGCAGTGTCACGCTTAATTGACGCCCGTCAGCAAGACTATGAGGACACAATCATCGCCTCGGTCGTGCTTGAACCTGACGTCAGGTTTCTGCTAACTAATGCATTGCATGGTCTACCAGTTACCGCAGCAGCTGTACGAACCAAAGCACTTCGGAACCCAATAAGCACGAAGGTTACACAATTTCACAAAACAAGCTGGCTAAGTCTATACTCATCTACTGAATTACAAACAGAACTTTCAGGGGAGACACTGACTCTCTATTGTAATCGTGTGCATACTAGTTTTGGAAAGGGTGCTGATCCCCAAGGCAATTCGGGAGCGCCATATTCGACAGTTTCGCGCCGGGCATCTTGGAATCAACCGGATGAAGGCCCTTTCTCGCAGTTATGTAAACTGGCCCTACGTGGACAATGTGCTAGAAGAAATAGCTAAACGCTACTAACTGGGCGCCAAGGTCTTGAAAGCGCTACAATTCCAGACCTTCATTCCTGCCAAAAGTTACTAAACCATGGTGTCTCATCCATGGCAACTTTGCAGGACCGATCAACGGCAGAAGGTTCCTCGGTATAGTCTCCACAACAGCAAGTGGCCTGAAGTATTTCGCATGGATAGCAAGCCAAGAATGCTGCGATATGGAAACTGCGCCAAAGCTTTAACGGATTCGGCTGTCCTGAGACAATTGTCACTGGCAAGGGCTCACCATTTACTTCAGCAACGTTTAGGGAGTTTAGCAAGCAATCCGCCGTCCAGCACGTCCGCTCACTGCTGCTTCACCTACAGTCAAATGGATAGGAAGAAAGGCTTGTCGATTCCTTCAAGCGAGCTCCCCAATAATCAAAATGGAGGCATGCATGCAAGAGGTGGTTGAACGTTGCCTTGTTGCGTACCGACCAACATCGAATCCATAAGCGCCAGACGGAAATCCTCCAGCACCGACCATGATGTGCCGAAAGCTGCGCTTGCCTATCGAAGTCATCCAACTGCGCTCGGAGTCCGCTGTTGGTTGAAGAAACTACAGTATAAAACAGGAGTTTAACAAATGACCTGGAGCAAAGAAGCGATCTTCTACGCTTGGACAGAAGGTGCTAGTACGTGACTACCGGGAAGGCCATGAGAAATGGATGCCAGCGATGGGCATAGCAAGCGCGGAAACGTCATGTATGACGTGATGGTGGACGCACAGATCTGGGCACGGCATGCAAACCAGTTACGGCTTACATTGTGCCAACCAGAACAAGCAAGGCTTGCTAAGCGCAAGTTCGATTTACTGGCGGAATGCTTCAACTTGCCGAAACTAGCAGTAGACCACTGTACAAAGTCGCTCAAGGAATCCAGAATACGGACATCGGAATAAACGTCTCTAAAGTTTCTTTCGAGGTGATGGACCGACAGGCAGATAATACCATCCCAAAGACTGCAAATTAATCTTAGGCTTCCGGTATATACCTCGGACGACATCTCAGGAGGAGAGATGGTTGGAAGAAATTAAGTAGAATGGGAATAAGAAATTGAGATAGTTAGAATATACTATTTCAGCGATTACTATATTTCTAACCATTATTGCGACTATTTCCAGCGTTATGGAACTTTCTAGTTTTACAATTGACCCACAGCCACCTGACAACACGGCAAAAGATATGGAGAACCAATAACCTTGGTAGGTGACCTACCAATTCTAGAAGTTCAAAGTCAGTAAGAAAGCTCTAAACACAGCGTAGGTCCGCAGTAGTTGTAAAGTGTCGGTTGACGGAGCTTGTTGTTATTTCGTCTAGGTCATTCGCCTCCTGCTTGTAACTTTGGTGGGGCTAGAAGTTTTGTGGAGCAGTAACTTTTATTTTTGGGATTGCTTCTAGTGAGAAGATTATAACATGTTTGCGAAGAATGAACAATTGGCGCTACCCCTGGTGATTTCAAACGTGCGGTGGCCACGGAGCACTATCTCGAGTAAGGGACTATCTCACAAGGTAAATTATACCCCTATGTTACCGAGGATGAGTGTATCCAGAATATTTGAGCAGCCTCCGAATGGAAGCATGCGAATGTGCACTAATATGCCAGCCCACTTTCGGGTGGGAGTGGATCAAGAGAAACATCCACCTTGCGATTCCAAGTGGAGGAATCTCCCTCAAGACAGCGGAATTGAGGGGCCAGGGTCGATGTCCTTCGTTTTGTGGGTATCAAGCACTTCTGTTGTCAATTGTGTAACGTGCAATGGCCTTAGTAGGAACCGAAGTACACACGCTATGCTGAAATGTATGAATACAAGTTTCCAACGGTAGTCGCAACAAAGAGCAACAAATCTCCTGGGTCAGAATTTAAAAAGAGAACAGAACTACTCGTTGCAAACGTGTGTCGGTGACAAGGCGGGTCAGACAAAGTTCAATTATTTTCTTCTTTGAGTTGCAGTGGGCAGAGGGGATGACCCATTTCAGCCATACCTCCACCACGAAGTCCGCACGTAACAGCTCGACCTGCTGGTCTTAAGGGAACCGGAGCAGCCGCAGTAGGGCCGTGCGGCCTTTGCTTTTTGCTTCGGTGCGTACCTAAGAGTACCTTGAAATTTATTAGTTTGCCACATCAACAACGTTCGCCGGGAGACGAGTCCAGTCATACCATAATGGTATGGAGCTGCCAGCGGTGACAAATTTATGCCCCAAGTTTTGAATATTTTCCAGTTGTGACCTTATGTGGAGCCAACCATGTTAATCTGAAAACGCTGCCGCAGCGCGATCCCCAGTTCTACAATTAGTAGACGAACAGTAAGGCTGAAGTCTTCACGACAGCGACGGCACACCACTGAGAACAGATATTTCTCATGAAGCTGGAATGAGTACGGAAGATCATGAAGCCAGGAAAAAGCCTAGTGTCACGCATCTGAAACACTTTGAGTAAATCATATTAAAACCTGGAGCGTAGTAAGGTGGCTGGCAGCCAACGCTCCAGAATCATTGGTACCTGGAAAGTTAACAGAAGCCTGAAGATCTTCGTTGTCATTCGAGAGCGTGATCTGCTTCAAACACAACACATCCTGTTTGCAGTGGCTTTGAATTTTAGTGTCTTGTAAGGGTCTCAAACCAGGAGCTATTTTTACTCATAGAACTTTCTCTTGAGTGACGTGATTAAAAAGGAACGACCTAAAATCTGTTTCAGGTATCTAAGAAGCTGCGATTGGTAGGGCGCAGCAATCTCGTAGTTGCTTTGTGGACCACACTTGATAGACAAGTTACACAGCAGGTCCAAGGTCGTCTTAATTCGATCAGGTGATATCGTTCCTTTAGAGTCGGTTCTCGATGGCAACTTATTCAAATATGTCACAACGTCTGCTCATAAATTGTAGTACATACACCCCATACTCTTTGCCTTGAGCTCGCACCGGCGTACTCAGGTGGCACCGGCCTAGCCGTCCTTCAGGCAATTGATAAAAGCGAACATGGGGTGTTTTCATTCCACTGGACTAGACGGTTTACTCTGACCAAACAAGGTAACCTCCGCATAAATTTCAGGCATGCTGATCCCTAACACCTGCAAACGGCCGCCAGTACTGTGGACTGTAATACACACCAACCCGTAGGTCTGAGCGATGTGTGGAACCTATATACTCCAGCTACTTTCGCTCGTACACGTTCAAGTGGGACTGGAGCGATGGGATTAATCCCGTAAGTGTTCCTTCTTGCGCGGTTCGTTGATCCAGGAGTTGATAGTGGTGCTCCGACTTCTTGATGGGTATAAAAAGCAAACACACGATAAACTCCCCAGGCCACCAACCTAACGCCTACGTTCCTTACATTAGCTCCCAGCTATGTCAGTTAGTTAAAGTAAGCAAGAGAGGAAGCAAAACTCGAAGATTAAAAGCAAGGGAAATCAGTTAAAAGAAGAGAATACTACCAATGGCGAGGAAAAGTAAAGCAAATAGAATCGAGATATGAAGGCAGAAATTAGTTAGGAAAAAGGAAAGGTTCCGTGTTGCCAACCAAGAGCGTCTAATTGACGCCTAATCTTCTTACCCGCAGCTTCCTCGACAACATTTGCTGGAAGCAGGTTCCAGAGCTCGATGACTCCGCGAGATAACCGTGTCTCCGCTCTACCTCGACCGGACCGCGGTTTGTTCAGCTACATACAATGCCAGCGGAAACCTGATAATCTAGCAGGACTAAATAGCGTGGATAAATAAGGGTCAACTTTCCCAGTCAAAATAAGGTAGTTTGGGATTAGATCCCCTCTAATCCTTCGATAGTGCATTGACTGCATCCCCAAACTAAGTAGATGTTCGTGGTACGTTGGTAATCGTAATCCCTTGACCAAACTAGTACCGACGCGCAACACCCTTTCTAGTGCCATGTTGTCTCAAACAAGGTATGGTGGACAGGCGTGGACGCAGTATGCAAAGTGGGGTCCAAAAAACGCTGAGAAGGGCTTCAGAAAGACATTAGCGGTTACGATCCTGAAAGAACGACGGCGAAACTACAACATCCGGAAAGCCTTACTAACCGCCTTCTTCCAGTCGTCTCCCGAGTGTAGTGTGGAATAGCAGACGACACTTAGATCAACCTGATGAGTCAGGTGAGGAAGCATCCTCCCATTGAGCGGGTAACTTTGGAGGAAGCAAACGCGCCGATAAGCAGCATGGAACAGTTCGCCCGGTTTATGGGCAGTAACCAAAAGACAGACCACTCCCAAAGTCTAGTCATAGCCCGTTGAAGAGCCAAAGGACATCCAGGGAAATCAACAGTACTCCAAAGCCTCAGGTTATTAGCAAAGAAGAGCGACGGTACCTCAAGCTCCTCCGGCAAGTCATTCACTTAGGTTGAGCACAGCAGCGGACCTAGGACAGCCCCTTGCGGAACGCCACTAAGTACAGCTTGTTTTCCACACGAGTACACTGTTTCTGTCCATCCAAAATAGTTGACACCCACTGGGGCACGCGACCGGATATTCCTTGCGACCTCAACTCTAGTGAGAGTCCCGGATGAGAGGCAGTGGTAAAAGCTTTGGCAGAGTCAATGAAGACCACGTCCACCGTATGTCCACTGTCAAAGGCTTCAGCACAGGACTCCGGAGCTACCAGCAAGTTCGTCCGATACGAACATCCCTTGTGAAAACAATGTTGCTCGACGCTAGACTGGTTAAACCTATTTAAATGGTTCTCCACTATATCCCGTAATAATATTTTAAGTAACTTAACGACCACGCTAGTCAAGCTGACAGGTCAGTAATTAGCCGGTAGGCCATTTTAAGCGCACTTGAAAATCCGGCAGCCAACAGCCCTTTCCATTTGATAAGTAAGGCACCGCTGACGAGTGGTTTCTGAAATGCACAAGTGAGAGGTATGCTGAGTTTCACGCCAATTCGTGCAACAACGTTTATTGAACTGAATCTGGCCCCAAAGTCTTAGTTCGGTTTACCTCTATTAGAAACCTGAGAACTTGGGACTCAGTTACAGGCATTTCATCCAGAAAAGAGTCCTCAGTGACCCATAAAGCTAATTCTCTGTACGGCGTAGTCATTTCGCGGAAAAAGACGCTTGCGTCCAGCGCACCAAGCACGCCAGCCTTAGCATAGTCGCTATGGGCATGGGTCCAACCTTCTCAAAGCAACGGCGGTATGTTTGAGTTAGCACCACAGAGTCGTTTAACGTAAGTGAAGCATTCCTTGGGCTTTTTGAGACAGTATCAGCTAAGCCATTTTCCTGCTAAAACGGGACCAAACAAAGACGTAGTTTGCAATCATTTCAAAGCGACCGATACTTGTCAAACATGCTGTTCGACGGAGCCGTTCGGCACGCTCGCCAGATCTAGGCCGCTTCTTTAGCAGGCCTTTCCCCGCGGAATCAATGCAAGGAGGCTGCGCTCCCGATTCCCTTCATTTTCCAGTGGGATGGGAGGTGAAGAAAGGTCCATGAGGTGAGCCTTATGTTTACTCAGGCTGTGTACAGTGTCGGTCTTAGATATCACTCAAGGCGATGGCCTAGCTTTATCCCGCATCGCTTTGAAGTACGTGGACAAAATTTTCGGATACCAATTGGTAGTTGTTTGAGAAGGTCTGGTAAGGATACACTGGAAAGACAAGCAAACCTGATCGAAAGCGCCAATAGGCCAGTAGTATTTAATGTCAGTTACAAAGCCAAGTGGCTTAGCAAAAGCAAGGTCTAAAATGGAAGACTGTTGCTTGCCCTTGTGCCTTGTGGGGTGGTCCAGGAACTGGTGTAGTGGTGCCTACGGCGTTAAGTCTAGCAATTTTGTATCGAAAAATTCCGGAGACGAACTGCGAGCTAGATCAACCAAACGAACCTCTGGGAGGTTAAACTTTCATAGCACCAAACACTTGTTTGCAGAGTGATTGCATTTAAAATCAATGATTTTACTGGAGGTTCTCATATGGCTTCTATACACTAACACAAGCGTAACCTATACCGAGGAAGCGCAAAAAGAAGGAGGAAGCCTCAACAGATTTTCCGAGAGACTGAAACACGCTTGTCCTTGGTAAGTCGATGTGAAAACTCACATACAAAGCTACACCACCCCATTGACGGCCAATGGAGCCGTCAGCGCGAAAAAGCGGGTAGCCAAGCAGATATAATACGCCATCTGTGATTTCCTCAGACAGCCGCGGTTCAGTGAATGTAAGTATATCTGGACGAGATTTGTCTACGAGCAGACCCTCCTCCCATCTTTTATTCCCCTGGCTACGCAAGTTATTAAGTAGTTCTTGGAAGGCTTCGGCACAACCAGCCCTGGGTCTTATGCAAGTAGAATAGGCTCTGGCAGGGCAGGAAAGTACCGCCGGCTGACCAACTGAAAACCCACCAATCCGGGACCCTGCACGCCAGCTGCAAGGCCGGCTTTTAAGTCTCTGATGGCTTCCTTCAACTTTAACCTATCCGCTCAATGAACGCCTGGTTGCACACTAACGTTGGTATCTTTGAGCTTGAAGGCAAATCTCAGTAGGGTCCGGAACCCTTCTGGTGTGGAGAGGACCACTCTAAGCAGACGGAGTCGAGGATTTGTTCGACCAACGGAAACGTTCCCCAACCTGATGAGCTTCCTGACAGTAACGTTAGAGAAGCTTGGTGGCAAAAGCCGGGTCACACAAAATTTAAGCCAACCAAGACCATCATGGTTGCGCTGGGTGGGATGATTGGCATTGGATTCAGTAAGGTTTCTAAACCTCACACTGCTCCTTGTAAGAACCGCCTTGACGTGGGGTGTCTCCTCCACATGTTCTACCATCTACGCCACATAAACAGGTGGGGTTGAATGCGACGGCACTTCTTGTCTCACTGAGCGGTTTGCAACACCTCGTGGTGTTTCTAGCTCAGGCGCTCGTTTCTTGAGCGTTTCATTACCCGGTTTGGGGCGGAGGCTTTGCTCATTTACGCTTATTCTTTAATGTCCCAAAAGCCAGTGACGAGTCTTGCATTTGGGGCGGGTCTTCAATGCCGTCCGAGGCATCTGTGTCAGTTATATCTAGGTGAACTGCAGCGTCCGGTAGGACGAACGTCTCGTCAACCGTTGGACGGACAACAGAAGCACAGTCCGTTACAGCGTCCACATTCGCAATATTCAGGGCTTTCATAAGCAAATCCACTTTAGAGTTAGGCGAGCGATGCGATGCAAGCTCAGCCAATACCTTCTCATCAACTGCGAATCTGGATGCTAGTGCAATAATTCATCCAAGGTGAAGGTCAGAAGCTTCGCGTTCTGAGCGCAACAACCAGCACACTTAAACAGAAGGTTTACACTGAACGATAGCGCATGGTACGGATTCGCTCGGAGGCCGGTAAAACTCATGTGATACCAACGAGAGCAAACATCACACTGCAGAAAACCAGGTTAATTTGTAACTGGTCTTGAACAGGCAGAAATGTTACAAGTTGCATTTGATTCATCAAATGAGGACGCGAGAGGTTCATCCACCTGAGTTTTCGCCAGACGACCAAGTTTAAGTGGAACTCAGAGCAGCATTTAAAAACACATATACAACCGTAAAACGACCGCAACGAAAAGGGAAAACAATGTGCAAAACGGATATAAAAAGGAAACAACCGCAAAATTACCAGTACCCGTCAGGGAGACGGTTTGGCCAGTACTTTAGTCGATCCAGGATATCTTGTATCAGGAGAAATTTGCCAACTGCCAGAGTTCATTTCAAGTGTTTATTCCAACAGTTTTCAAAGCTATTTTAGTTAAAAAGCGCGACCATTATAGCGCGCCCAAAACGTGTTACGGCGTAGTACTCACAGGTCGCTGCTCTTCACTATAGGACTGCGAATGGTTCTGATTGTCTGCGCGAGAACTGAGGGGTCTAATGAACGAAGGACGGAAACTGGGGGTCCGATTTAAGCTTACGCACGCCCAGTCTGGCTAGTTGGCATAAAATTAGGCCCGGAATAATTGCAGCTTGAAACAACAAAAGCAACGGCTTAAGTACGAACTCGGTTTGGCTATGCTATCCAAGGCGAATCACACGACACTATTTTCTTACTTGATGAGAACTACTAGAGCAGGCAGCTGCATTCCTTCCCCGTATTCCTTGGAGCAGGTCGGTTTACTGGAAGCTGGCCCTGGAAAAGCCAGACTTCTAGCTATGCCACACTCATTTGTTTAATCGGTGGGGACACCGTGTTTCATTGACGTGGTGCTGATACACTTATCTTTGTTGGAGCATGTAGAAAGCAGCGTTGATAGCGTAGCCAAAGCCATTCGTGAATGGGATGATAACTGTTCAACGGGTTCTAATGGGTTACCTCCGCTCTTCCTGGAGACCGTGGTCGATTACATTGGCGCTATTGTTTGCCGGATAGGTTGCCATTCATTTGAGGTTGGAACTCTCCCGATTGCTTGCAAACTGCTGATTGGTAAACCCTTACACAAAAGAGAGGATCGTCAAACACCTGCCAATTATCGACCCATCTGCTTTACGTTGATATTGTGCAACGCCATGGTGCATATTTTCAAGCAAGCACTCATTCACCTCGAGAATCTAAACATCAGTTCTTCTGTACAACACGGATTCGGGGCACGCTCAGGTTCAACCAATGTGCTTTTGTCCCGTGAAAGTGGAGTGACAACATTAGACGCTTGAAAACGTCTGGATGTTATTGCTGTTGACTTCGGCAAAGTGTTTGAAAAGGTTCCTCAAGGTAGACTTGTTCATACAACTGGAGGACCAAGCGTTTTGTGAAACGTTCCTCCTTAGATCGTTGCTGCTTTGGATGCCCGGACATTGCGTGACAAACTGAAAGTGGCTTACTCCCTCCCGTGCTCTTGACTAATGGAGTCGCGCAGGGGTGGGTCCTTGGCCCATAACTTTTCAAAATCGTCCTGGAAGCTTACCCGTCGGAAGTTTAGAACGGTCGATTGAATTATGCTGATTACTTGGTTATGGATGGAGTTATCTTGTCTTGATGATGCGGGCGGAGTACAGGCTAAACTCGATACGTTATATGAGTGGGCCGTCAAATGGTGCTTGTCCATAAATCGCAATAAACGCTCAGTCCTACTCGTTGGCGCTCCTGAGCCTTTCGTGAAGCACCACTTTGGTTGGGGTTGCTCTGTACCGCAATCCTTGAAAAACATCTCGGCCTTTTGGTATCCACTGATCTACGGACAAAGTAGGACACGTTTCGAAGGAGTGCTGCCTCCAACAGGATGTCCCCTTCCATACCAAAAGCTTACTTGAGTATGGCTCAGGTTATCTTCAGACACTCGCTTAGGTCCCTGGTGCGTTCTAATCCCAAATACGGAGTAGCTGCTGCGTTCCCTCTCAGCAAGTTTGATTGTGACCTCATTGAGGTTGTCCAACTGTGGGGATCAGCATACAAATTGCAGTTACGGAACTTTCCTTATCCCCTGAGACTTCAGGGGAGGAACTGTTCTTCGTTGATTATCGCCAACGGCGCGGTGACCTGATTTTTACCAGACGCACCCTGAGAGATGGCATGGAGACGGAGCTGCAAGCTGACGTTCAATCGACTGCAAACCATTCAACCTGAGGCTACAACTGGAAATGGTTTAAACACAGAGCGAGAGCAGGACGACCTGCAGCCTTCCATCAACTCGCGTAATCAACTATCGGGACGACTTACCAAATCATGTGATCGAAGGCCAGACGGAGGGTTGTTTCCATAAAGTACGATGTGCCCTTGCAAGTACACTGTAGTTGTTACGGTGCTTTGCAGAATACCGCTTAGCAATGAATTGTGGCCTCCACACAATGATCGGGATTTGATGGAGATTGTAAAAGATTTCGCTTTCCGCTAAATACAATCGTATGCTCCTCAGCATGATCATTATACTCCTTATCTGCATGTGGATAACTTTCAGCTATTTGCTGCAATAATAAGGACAAGAATAAAAGCATGTACAACAAAGACATGCCCGCTGAATCCACGGAAACGGATTGACATCGTTCCGGAAACTTAACAGCCAACTAGCATAAAGGAAAAGAACGTTATATTATTCCCAGCGTAGGACGTAATGCTTCGAGAAAATGGCTAAGCGGGAGGTGCCAAACAAAGGAACTCACAACCGGAACGCTATTGGGGCAGCTCTTAGCAATAGCAAGTGAGTCCAAAAGCTAGTTCACCGTCCTTAGGACCCATGCAGGTGGTTGGGATACACAAACCGACGCCAACTTCGGTCGCTATAAGTCAGGTTTGTCCCGCAGCAAATAAAAGTTGGAAAAGACGCATTTATGGGCGGGACAGATGTTTATTGTCGAAAGGCACAATCACGCTAGCTGAAGGCAACGTAAAATGGTCCTAGCCAGAAATAGTTATATTGGCCGCGTGGAGTACTCAAGCACACGTAATCATCGTGCGAACTTGCAAGAGTCCTATGTTGTCTAGGTGGAGCAGGATAATATAGGTTAATAATATTTTACGCAGCGAAACAAGATAAGCGCCAGTTCTCCATATTGCACCACACCTAGGAGGGAACCGTTAGTGTCTCTTTGCATTATGTGAGGACAGACCACCACCGGCCAGCATTCTGTGGGACGAGGTGGTGGAACATGATGCAGCTGCTGCGGGAGAGCCAGGCGATCGAACCCTAGTGGGCTCCAACCAATATCCTTCTTTAAGGTGCCGATAAAAGAAATGGGGAGCATGTTTGTTTCATACCATCACTTGTGTTTACCAGGGGTGAGATTTCTCCGGTTCGCAACATGAAAAGAAAGGAACGGGTGTGGTCAGTCATGCAGAAGAGAAGATAGCAACGAACGGAAAAGCACCTACCGAATAGGTGGCGGTAGGTCGCGGAAACAACTCCTCTTATCGGTTTTCAAAACGAGTTTACACTTTCTTGGTTTGCAAAACTTTTTCGATGTTAATAACTTTACGAAACATTCTGCGCTCTTTTGCGGGTTTCGGTGGGCACGGATGCGAAGGAAAACATGGAACGAATGTTAGAAGACATATTGCTTGGCTAACGTTCTAAGCAACATGTCGGCCAATAAACCTAGCAACCAGAACTAGTAAAAAGTTTTGGTCGTGGCAGAGTCAGTTGGCGCAAGAGACGGGTTTCCAGTTGGGGTTTTCATGACTGCAGGCGTTTCTTCCACTATTGGTTAGATCGATTCATCGGAGGATGAAAGACTGGAGCCGTTCTTCGACTCTGGTTCCTTGAAAGCAACTTTAAGGCGGTGGCTTTAGGCTGTTTGGCACTCTGTTGCCTTCTAAGACAAGGAAGCAAGTCCCACGTTGTAAGCCCTTGGATAGACTATCGTAAGGCCGTTCGAATGGTCTGCTTAGACCATTACTCGAACGAAGACGAACGGGCAATGGAGTAGATCTTTGGGAACGTAAGATCTACAGCGATAGTTCCTTACTGCGGTTGAGTTATTGCGGCGCATGCTCGCGCGTAGTTGCCGAGCGTAACGCCCGTCGTAGCGGAGGTTGGTTGACTTCTGCGGAAGAGGTCGCTTGGTAATCGGAGTAGTTTATTAATAGGCCAGTTCGGCGCTGGACCTTTTCAGCTCGAATTGCAGTCCTGATCAAATTCCCGGTAGGCCATTTGGCAGAACATCCGTCCAAATAAGTTCGTTGGCAGCACTTAGCGTGACTTTTAGTTGTCAGCGTATATGCCTCAACCTTCCGTTTGTTTGAGGATGTTAGGCAATTGTTCGGATGCGTTTACGTCCAAGATATTTGATTAGGTCATTAAATGGCAAATGTTCGAACGTTGGACCACGGTCGGTAGTCACAGTGGCTGGACAGGCATGCGAAGCGATCCAGCGCTAAAGTAGTACGCGCTTTGTGGTCTCAGCTGATGCACCGGGAATCGGAAAAGCTTCAAGCCAACGAATGGCGCGATCCGCCAACGTCAGAATGTAGACCATGACTTTGGACGGCGAAAGTGGTCCCACGTGTCAAGGTGGACTTCAACGAACCGAGCTGCTCGTGACGGAATGCGTACTATCAGTGCGGCTACATGTCGATGAACTTTCGCTCACTGGCAAGTCAGACAGACGCCAGCTCAAAGTCTGATGTCGCGCTGCAGGTTTGGTCAGACTTACACGTTGGCAGTCATCTTAAATGAAGCGCGGATGCCAGGATGCGCAAGGTTGTGCGTACCGAAGGCATTTCGGTGAACGGCAGGTAATACCAGTAGATGTGGATGTCCGTTAAAGTCATCGCAGCTTATCGTACCTGTAGGAAGCAGTCTAAATAGCAACGTTAAGGTGGGTTCCACAGGATAAAATTAAGTATTTTACGGCATGATGACAAGCAGCCCTAGCTGACAGATGGAGCGACTGATTGTTCGTAGCCAGGGCGTTTACTCATGAACGCCACGAAGCTTTCCTTGTTAAACACGTGTTTGTCGTCAGTTGAAAACTGAGGTACGAAGTTTAGATGCGGAACATCATGCGGAGAGTGTCGGAGCGAAGGGCTTTGGACGGCGTAGGTGTTTGGTTGCTGATCTGTAAAGATTGTAAAATGATTGCCTTGGAGAACTTGAGGAACGGCAACGTCGACGGTGATAACCTCACGGCTAAATGTACCATTTACAACTCGGCCGTAAGAAACACTCGTGAGAAGAATGCTAGCTGTTCCCAACTAACTTGTAAACGCGGCTGTAGAACAACGTCAATTATGTCTTTCGA
Organism: Dicrocoelium dendriticum; assembly: GCA_944474145.2. Taxonomy (NCBI): domain Eukaryota; kingdom Metazoa; phylum Platyhelminthes; class Trematoda; order Plagiorchiida; family Dicrocoeliidae; genus Dicrocoelium; species Dicrocoelium dendriticum. The sequence continues at coordinate 232,405,243 of OX104064.1, read as the reverse complement.
GGTGTACACGGCTAATGTGATTGGAACGTTCTGCTCAAAGTGATGAAGTGTGACGGCGAAAGCGAGTGCTTTGTTGCTAGCTTTATGCATTTAGTGCTTCAGGCGTAAGATCAACTTTACGTTGTTACGTCCACGCAGAAGATCAGTGAGTGTTTGTATAAGCTTGGCGCAGCTTGGCAGGAATCGACGATAGTAGTTGAACATATTGTTGAAGCGTCGAATAACGGCTATAGTCGTTGGATGAGGAAAGTCGCGATTTGCCAGGACTCTGTGCTGCAAAGGGCGGGCACCCTAGGTATCCAGATGGTGTCCAACGAAGTCAATACGCGGCAACATGACAATAAACTTGGCGGGATTGACGGTGGTGTCGTGTACCTCAGGTTTTCGAACAAGAGTCGTAGGTGTGTTTGGCGTTGCATTACCGATCGACTAGCTGAAAGTTCGTCCTGGATGTACCGGTGAAGTAAGCCGAATCCACATAAGATGGAGACGCTAAAGCGGTGCTTTATCTGTGCTGCGTTGTGCCTACCGAATGGGATTCGTTGGAACTCGAATAGTCCAGCGGTGGTAATAACAGGAGATTTCGCTTTGTCTTCGTCGGCCACCGGGATCTGATGATAGCCTCGCACCAGATGGACCTTTGAAAACATTCGAGCGCCAGGAAGACCGGCTGTAATGTCACCTAGGTGAGAGATAGAATAACGATCCGGAATTGTCAGGTGGTTGGGAGCGCGGTGCTCGTCACCTGTTCACCAGTCTTCTGACCTTTCGAGACCATGTGAAGGGACGAAGACCAATGGCGGCTAAATAGTCGGACGGTTTCAATTTCGAGCATGTGCTTGGATTCCGCACGAAATGTTTTAAGCTTCTCCGGAATAACACTTTGGGCTGTAGTGGAGACGGGCGGACCCATGGTAACTGCGTGCTGCGTTGCGGCAGCGACTGCACTTGCCAGAATGAGGACAGTCACACGAATGCAGCGAACTCACAAGTGGCGCTTCGTTGGCCATGGAGTTATCAGCAGCGCACACCAAACTGTGGTACCCTACATCGCTGGCTATTCCAGCGCGGGAAATATTCGCTGTCTGATCGATGAGATGCTATTGCTTAGCATCGACGAAAACGTCAAAGTGCTGAAGCCTATCAATCCAGAAAATGGTGTTTTGGACGTCACCGGCAAGCAATACTCACCTAAAATAGCGGCACTGATCGAAGTTAAGCGTGTGCATACGCAGGCCGAATACGCGGCTGCTAGTGGCGCTGGCTGCGCGTAGAGAACTAGTAACCTATCCGGTCGCGTCGTTGGGATCACATGGAAGGAAGCTGACTGCTGCGCCAGTGTGACGAGCTAACAAGCTATCATTTGTCGACCGGTGCCGAATAATAGGCGAAAGCGTTGTCCAGCTACGTTCGTCGCTTCTACTTGCTGGTCGGCGTATTTTGTCTGCAACGTCTTATGATAGGAACACGCTAGGCGGCCCAACGTGACCTTCGGGTCAAATCCCTGATGGTACAAGCAGTAGGAAGACATTCGGTGCGGAGATTTTGACCGTGCTTTTGACATAGATGGACGTTGACGATTTAGAGTTCTATATCGCCAGCCACTACCAAAAAATGTGAAATCGGCAAACTTCTTGGTGAGTGTAGCAACCTGCCCTTTCAGCTCGGGTATGACGTCTTTCGGCGTAGGTTAAACTTGCGGAATGTGGCCGTTGGGTTCCTAACTGTTACCTGCGATTTCGGCCACTAACGTTAGGGATGCGCCAGCAGTTGCGGGGAAGCGGTTGCACGTTTCACATAGCAGTCTACCCAGCCACCCCTCCTTGAGAAATGTGTCGTCCATCATGTCGGGTTGGACTAAAAGTTGCGTCCTTCTTAATAGCTGCTATGGCTTGAGGTCGCCCAACTCCGTTTCGCTCAGGGGCTTCGTGATACGTTGATAGTCTGAAGACCAGCCTTTTTGAGAACCGTCGCTTTAAATACCACGTAAGTATTTCTCTCTGCTGACCTCCCGAGTATATCCTCGATATAATCGGTGTCGTGCGGAGGAAGCGCGGAGCCCACATGAATATATTCGCTTCCATCAGTTCTAATGCACGATGTTTGAAAAGTGCCTCCAGTTGAGAAAATCTACGTTTGGGATTGCTTTCACGAAATGGCGGGTTGGTGATGGATACACTTTCAAGAATATCACTATCGTCATTATCGCTTTGATGTATTTTGTAGAAAAGAGCTGCAAATATGTGTAACGATTCCAGCATCTTGAATTCACATTAATAACAAATGTATGAATGGCAACTTATAAGTCGTACGTTTCTGGCGGTTTCTTTGGATTGGGATTGGCATATAACGGGAATATATGCTGGATACGACGACCACGCCATCGCTTCAAATACCGCTGCTACCCATGCACATGTTGAGACTGCCTGTGATCCTGCGACACCCGACGGATACACGGTCAGCGATGCCAGTCCGTTTGTTGAGGGTGTGAACAGCCGATTAAAAAGCAACGCCCACGAGCTGTTTCAAGCTGTTCGAGGAAATCTTCCAGTTTTCCTGAAGCGTTTGAATACCGAAAGCAGAAACCTCTGGCGAGAAGATGCTTATAAAGTATCAGTGCAACAGGAAAGGGGTTGCTCGCCATCCTAACGAAAGCGAAAGACGAAGACAATTGGAGCACACACATTTCGGTACGTGTTTCAAAGTTGATAAGCTGGAGAAGTTGTTCTTAATAATCAGGTTCATATGGGGCATAGTCACGAAGTTGTGGGTGTAGAAGCGTTAAAGTGGTTTTTTAGAAACCGAGAATTAGACCAGGAAGGGCTGTAGATAATAAAACCAGTGCTAGAATGCCGAAGCCGATGTTTCAACATCCGGTTCTGCGTCCGAGCAAAGTTCCACAAATACCAGACGGACGCGGACGTGGGCTACCAGTTATCGAAGAACACGTTCGGGCGCAACAATCCTGGTAACGTGTTCTTTGCTTGGGTAGATTGAAATGCACTGTTCCGGGATATATACTGGGCATGAAAGCAAAGATTAACGAGCAAAAGCGAGTTTGCTGCCTGCGCGGCCTAAACCATGGGCTTACTCAATTCCTCTACTCCACACCCAAAATGCTGAAACTGTACTTCCTCTTTCCCAACATTTTACTTAATGTTAGCATCTTCTCTACTAAGCAACAGATATATTTGTTATTCCAACTGCTTATGGAGGGTGACTGTTAAAAGCGCCTGCCGGTTACTAGTACTTTTGTCTGTCTTGAGACGGTGACTGACGTCAGAAGCTTCCTCCGTACGCTAATGGAGTTCGTAGGCGCTGCTTTTGGCGTCCGGTGCATTATGTTCCGTGGTGCACTGGCCGCTGCGTACGCTACCCATAAGGAATTTCTTACCATAAACCATTTCTTACGTCGCATCAAAATAATAAGTTAAGTTCTCGAACACTTTCCGTAATCCACTTCATTCAGATGATTTTCCATCGTTATGTACATGTTCAACTTTTGGAATTAAGTTGCTATTTCGTAACTCATTCGTATGTATGCTCAACTTTGCTTCCATTATATCAGTTACCTCTATCTGCCTAACGCCTACTACTGGGCTAACCGCAGGATGGCTAGCGCTGCAACCTATGGCATACACGACACAAATATGGTGGAGTCCAGGCATTGCTGCCTGAGGATGGAACTGCGGAATGGACGAAGTACATAATGGGAAGGCAAATGCGGGGCAAGCATAAGCGAAACAAATTTGATCTGGAACCAACAGAAAGCGGTATCTGATGCATCTTGTCGTGGCCTGCGTATTAGCGGTCATCCGGCTTTGGACCGTTTGTGCCGACGTTTGACGCCGTACGCTCTTTGGTGAAAGCGTCTGACTTGATTTTAACGTATCCGCTTGTGGTTCACAGCAGCAGTGAGCACGCTATAATTTTCATCGATCGTTCGCAGGTGACATGAACCATGACAGTCGTACGTGCACAAGCAAAATTAACGTGGGATTTGGACATAAATGCAGACAACTGTTTGCAGTTTGTAGATTATAACAGCGTAGATGTCAACCCACTACCGGTCAGCCGACGGTAGGTGCGAGCCAATAACGGGGCACTTGCTGTTTCAATAGCGCCGCTAGACGCGGCTAAAATCGAGAGGAAAGAACCTAACGCCGTTTTAGAAACGGCTTCGAACGACCTACGTGCAATGTGCTAACGACTGCAGCCAGCGCACTTGGTTCCGTATGCCGCTTGGCAACGTGTTATTTTTCACCCAGCCGGCTGCAGGAAAAACCTCCTTTTACGTTTCCCTCCAGTGCACCTGGCGCCGGACAAAAACGTTGCCGAGTACAACCAGCTGCCTGCGTAGGTATTTCTGAACTTGGAGGCTGCAGATCTCCATCGGCCGGCATTGCCGGAGGGGCTTGTCACACGGGACACTAATAACGAGTAGTTTAGCGGCGAGTGAAATGTGAAGATTACGAGCCCTGTTAAAGCAAGCGCTTTACCAGCGCTTCTACGTGGTGCAAACCCGACGGCTGCTGTTTGCAACGCAAAGCATGAAGCACGGAGCGCAACAGCTGGCAAAAAACCAAGCAAATATGCATGCAAGCTTTGGTGACCGATGAAGTTATATGCGCAGAAGGTGGCTTACCATATCCGGAAGAAGTCGGTTGTCGAACAATGCATTAGGTTTAATATCCATATTGTACATATTGGTATTATCAAAGCTGTCTTATGGCGCCCCCATAATAACCGTTTACTGGTGTATTGTTCCGCGAACAGATATTCGAATGACAGCGCGGTGAGTTTGTGGCCTTGTGCAGACCCGACGAGTCAATTTGCTTTTCCTCTTGTGCTTAGTTGCATGACAATAATGCTATCGTTACATAGCCGCCAGTTTACTACTAACTTTATTGCCACAAAACAATGCACGCGGATATAGATTCTTCTTCTGTTGGCGTCCAGCACATAAACGGACTCCTCCTCAACCTAGTGCGGTGGCGTAATTCGTTCTTAATTGAGCCAACTCGTCTCCGGTAGTTTTCATATTGGTGAAAATGGCTATGGTTTGTCTAACCATCCAGGGTGGCAACGAATGGAATGAAAGGAAGTATGAAGATAAGAACCCCGGTGTGCAGTGTAACACAAACGGAACGCTTTTGCTGAGCCTGTACTTTTGCTATACTAACTTTTTAGGCGATGTACGCATATAATACACATGGTAAATAACTGAAAATGCTTTACTCACCAATTTATCGTGGCACAGCAAATCAGACATAAGCAAAATTTACAGGAAGTTGTGTTTCGCAAGACACGTTGGTATGTATGCAATCGGCAATGGTCCAAATATGCCCGTGCAGCAAACAATGAAGAAGTAATCATGATAAATAAACTCCTCAACGGATGTCTATACTTTGGATTCCTGTGCAGTTATTGCAATAAGACAAAGCCCGGTAAGTGTAGGAAAACGGTAAATGTAGACAGTGGGTATCTTATTTTTTACTAGTCAAGCAGATACTGAAATATGGCGCTTGTTGACTTGCTGGTATGTAGTTCTAGACAGTGACTTGATGCAGTGGCGAGTCAAAACCGCCGTGATTGAAGCGAAGCCGTCCTCATCAACCTCTAAGGCACGCCTACGTGAAAGAAACCACTTCGCGTACTTCGTCTAGTAGTGCTTCGTGGAACGACCTAATTAAACGGCCCGACTTTCAGCATCCTATTTCAATTCATCTAGACCCTGGTGCGGGTCTACATGCTTCAGACATCCTGACTTCTCCCGAATTCAGCTCGCCACCACCCGAGGCCAACGGCCGTAAGCCGGTTCGGTTATCCAAATATGTGCAGTGCATATATGTTTACAATTGTATATATTATAGGTATTCGCACCGGTATTGGCTAAATAACGTTAGGTAAGTAAACGACTTATCAACTAATGCTGAAAAACATTTGGCTAAAATAATTCAAAGTCCAAACAGTCTAAATACTCAGTTCATTAATTTCTTCTTTCTGGAGTTATCTCAGCCCGCTCTTTTTGTTTCGCTATATGCCCCAGCCCACCCCTTTGATCGACTGGCGCAACAAACAATATCTTCGCGGACTGTGACGCAATCACCGGTCGTTTCTGCGCGTGATTAACCTTACTTCTTTGTTTGGACGGCGGGCATTTGTCCTTGAAAAGATGCTCATTTCTCCTTGGGAGGAGGATAGCCTTGGTTCGGGGAAGAGTGCGGCGCGGGAGAGCACATTCCCATGCGCACCTTTTTGCAGCAAAGAATTTTGCGGTCCTTTCGGTCATTTTCTGGGCTAGCCAGTTTTCGTTGTCCAACAGGCCTGCTCCGACGGCTCGCCGAATTGCATCCCGCCAGGCCCTACAGACAACAATTAATAGGGCACAAACGGCACAGTAGACTCCGATTTCCGGAGAACCTACAATGGACACGAATGCGCTCTCATTCGGACTCAGCACAAGTTAGCCTTGAAAACCTTGAACGAACCGTCATTTTAGACGTCAAAGGCTTTTATATTCGACTTCTAGGAAGGAGCTCTGTAGCGCAGAAAAAGACAACTACTAAATATTTTGTACTAGTATATTGTTGACCAGTTGTGCACTAATCCTTCCTGTTGTACTCTGCCTTAAACCCGCCTCGACTCTCGACAGACTTGTAGTTTCGGACACTAACTTGCTTCATCCGTCCGCGCTTTCTTGTAGCCCAACGAAAGCAGTCCGCTGTGCTCGACACCAATTGCCGCCGGATATCCGCGCTCACTTTTGCGCGCCATTGTGTTTATGTATCCATAGGTAAAGGGTGTCGATTTCGTTAATACGCATGCTTATTATGAGCACGCTGCAACGGCATATACAGCCAAATTATATCCAAATTTGCATGCTTGTGCTTTAAAGACGGCAGCAGTCCAAACTATTGTACGCCAGCCTTGCACCATGCGACCGTTTAGCATTGCCTTGTAGCGCATGTCGTCCGATAGCCAAAGGTTCGTAGCTTTTAGCATCTGCTAGGTACTGCTTGTTGTCATAAACAAGTGTAACCAATTCCTGCTCAGACTGCACTTTTTTCCCGTGCCCATTTGTAACTTACAGCTACCTAGTATTAAATTTTGTCAATTGAGCAACTTCATGTTAAAGCCACAACAGTTAAACAGCAGTGCCGCTGTTGTCCGAGTTTAGAACAAAGAATGGCAACTGTGCCAGTCGAATGCAGGCGACGGACATTAGCAATCGTCGAAATGGGCGATTGCTTTTCATTGCACTTAGTTGGCCACGGTTAAGTAGGTGGCTAGTTGATACCCAAGCTGGTTAACGAAATGGCAGTCGCACCCCCTCAATACCCGAAAGTGCTTCTAAAGAAGTACCATACCAAAGCGAGATAAATGTGCAGGTATTTTCCTCCTTGCCCTTTAGTAGTAATGGTTAGCAGTACGCCACGTGAACTGTGCATCTTCCATCTGCCTACGAGCGGAGACGCAGAGTATGACAAGCGCGGAATGAGCCGGTATACAGAGTCATAATAACTGGTTAAGCCGCAGTAGGACGCTCACCAGCGGAACCACTGTCCCCGCCAAGGGCGAAGGTAAAATTGGAACAGTGACGCCTGATAGCATTGAAGGTCAATGCCCCTACGACTAAATAGACCACCGTAGCGTACTTTGAACAGCAATGAGACCAGCATGTGGTTGAGATTAGCAGTTTCAATAGTTTAGTAGTATGGGTAGTAACATGGAGGAACAGAAGGTGCAGAGTAAGTTAGCTACCTTTAAGACTAGTGCAAAACGACCGCGGTTGCCTTCTGGTTTGACACCAGCAGCTTAAGGTAGCATGAGCTAGGGTAGAACTCTGTGACTTGTAGATTACGGCGGACGCTCTAAATACTAAAATACTGAGACCTGCGTGCAACGCTTGGTGAAGCGTAAAGCAATTTAAGGTTGACTATAGCAGGCACCCAGTGAGCTTGAGTCGCGACTCCTAACCTCTATGGGACCACGGTTAACTTCGAGGTAAACCACGGACATTCCGCTCTCGTGGATCGTATTCGAAATGGAAATCTTTAAACGTTGCTCCTTGTAACAGTAGCACACCACCACTGTTGTTGCGTCAATGTGTGGGTTCTGCAGGTGGGCATAGCTTGAGCTGAGGTAGAACTCAGAGCGTAGTATTTCGTTGTTATCTGTCTGCAAACTATGCTACTGAGATCCGCAAGCAAAGCTTGGCACAGCGAAAACACTCCAATCGTTAATTCAGAGTACATGCTGTGTTTTGTTTTGCGACCCGCAAGCTCTATGGAAAACTCGGTTCCAATGCAATATACTTAGGCCATTCCGATTACAAAGGACCACAGTCGAAAAAGCAATATTTGAGCGTTGCTCCTCCCAACACCAGGAAACCACGACCGCGGCTTGGCAGTGGTTTTGCCACCTCAGTTGAAGAAGGTCCGAGCTGTTTGAATTCAAAGCATAGCAGTTCACGGTTGACACTTAGGATATTAATGCTACTGAGATTCGCGCGCAACGTGTGGCACGGCGGAAAAGAACTCAAAGTGAACTTAAGTGAACACGCTGTGTGGCTAGGTAGCGACCCGCGGCTTTTATTGGAATATCGGATTTCTTTTACGTAAATATCTTTTATTCAGTTTGCGTGGATTGTACCGGAAAGCAAATATTTGGGTGTTGTTCCTCCCAACACTGGCACATCATGACCGCGGTTTCAGACTACCCACGTGGAGATAGCCTGCGCTGGGTTTGACTCAAAGTCTAATAGGTTAAGTGAAACAATCTTAGCATTATGCTACCTAGAGCCCCGAGCAGAGCTTAGCACGGGTGTATGCAAATAAAACTTAAATTTAACAAGCATGCAGTGTGTTTGGTTTGAGACTCGCAACCTCTATTAAGATGTCGTCGCCCTTGCAGATAAAACTCGGTCTTTCCGATCGCGGGGACCGTATCAGGCTTAGAAATGTTTTTGTGTTGCTCCTCCCAACACTGGCACAATGCAAGCGCGATTCTATCATTATTTGGACATCTCATGTGGCGAGGGCCTTTGCTTTTGGGCAACGTAGAGCCTAGTGCTTAACGGCTGACGACCTGAAAACGATGCTACTTTGATCGGCGAGCAAAGTATGACACAGCGGAAATCAGTGCAAAACGTTGATTTTAGAGAACATGCTGTGTGGATATGTTGCCACTCGCAACCTCTATTAAGACCTCCACATTGGAAATATTTTCCTGTTGCTCCTACCAACACCGGCACACCACGAAGGCGGTTTCGTCGTGGTTGTTCCTTACCGGAGAAGTTCGCTTGAGCTAAGGTGGAATTTAGAGCCTAGGAGTTTACGGTTGACGCTTTGAACACTATGCTACATAGGTCCGCGAGCAACGTTTGAAGCAGCGCAACGCAATTAGAAGTTATATTATAGCAAACATGGTTTGGGGCTGCGTCGCAACTGGCTACGCGTAAGGACACCTTGGTTTACTTTGAAGTAAATATCGGTCACTCCGGTTGCAAGACTGTATCCGGAATGGAAATGGTTAAGTGCTGCTTATCCCAAAACGTTCACACGACTACTGCGATGTTCTCCGACTTTGCTTTCCTCAGTTGGAGGTAGCCTGGGCTAAGTCAAATGTCACGACGTTGCAATTTATTACGGCCGCACTAAACATTACGGTACTGAGATCCGCGATCAAATCTTGGTCAGCGGAAAACTGTTTACAAACATGAATTAGCGAAACGACAGCGTGATTGTTTGGCAACAAGCAACCACTATTGACACCGCGGTATAGTTTGGGGTATAGTTTGAGCATTCTGTTCGCAAGGACAAAATTTGGAATGAAATTGTGTGTTTGTTGCTCCTCTTAGCACTGGCGCCCCCTGAACGCGATTCCGTCCTGGTTTGGGTTCCACAGGTGGGAAGATCCTGAGGTAATTTGGCACTCATGCCTAGAAGTTTAATCCTAGCTGCAGAGAGCCGCGAGTAATGCTTGGCACAGATTAAATCAATTCAAAATAAACTTGGCTAACACGGTTTTTGGATAAGGTTTGAATCACAGCCTCTATCAAGTCCACGTTTTAATTTGTGGTATACCTCGGTTGTTTCTTTCGCAAGGGCGTAGCGGGATTGAAAATATTTGGGCGATGCTTCTCGCAACATTGACACACCATGACCGCGGATTCGTCCTGGGCTGAAATCCTCACGTTTAGATAGCCTTTGCTGGTTTAGAACTCAGAGCCTGGTAGCTTACAGTTGAAGTTTTAAACACTACGCTGCAGAGAGCCACAAGTAAAGCTTGGCACAGCGTAACAATTTAAATTAAATTTAGCAACCACGCTATGAAATTGATTTTCAACTCTCAACCTCGATTAACTCTTCGGTATACTCTGTGGTAAAACTTCGTTGTTCAAAACACGAAGACCGTATGCGGAAGGGAAATAGTTTGGTCTTGCTACCCTAACTCGAACGCGGCTTTGTTCTGGTTTTGGTGCCTCGAAATTAGATAGCATGACTAAGGTTGAAACTCGGAGCTTAGTGTTCCTCGGCTGAAGCGTCTAACGCTAGCTAGGGAGAGCCGCAAGTAAGGTTTGGAAACGCGGGAAAGCATTTCAACCTGTTTGGCAAACACGCTACGTGGCTGTGTTTTATATCGCAGCCTCTATTGAGACCTGCTATTAATTTGGGGTAAACCTGCGTCATTCCAAACGCGAGGATCGTATCCATAATGAAAATATTTGATTATTGTTCATATTTAACAGCAACAGAAACCGCAGGTTTGTCCTGATTTGATCTCCTTAGGTGTAGGTAGCTTGAGTTTTGGTGGAACTCAGAGCCTAGTGCGTTTACGCCTGACGATATAAACGCTATACTGTTGTGAGCCGAAAGCAAAGCTTGGAAGGCGTGCAGCAAGATACAGATGCATTTAGCTAACACACTATGTGGTTGTGTTTTGCTACTCGCAACCAAGATTTAGACTTTTGTTTACTTTTTGGTAAAAGTTGGTCCTTCCGAATGCAAAGACAGTATACAAAAAATATTCGTTTGCTCCTCCTCCCAGCACTAGCACACTATGACTGGAATTTTGTAATTTCTTAGTCGCCTTAATGGATGGTAGCCGTAACTGGGTTGGAAACCAGGGCCTAGTCCTTCACGGCTGACACTATAATAACCATTCTATTGCGAGCCGCATGTAAGGCTTGGCAAAGAGGATAACGATTCAAAGTTTAATTTAGGGATCACGCTGTGTGGTTGAGTGTAGAATCCCAAACTCTGTTAAGCAATCGGTTCACTTTTAGGTGAAGCTCGGTCATTTCGATAGCAGACCTATCCGCAATGGAAATATTTGGGTTTTGCTCCACTTAACACTGGCGCACTATGACAGCGTTATCGTTCTTGTTTGGACCTCTCAGTTGAAGATTACGGAAGGTGGAGTGGATTTAGGTCGTAATAGTCCCCATCTGACGCTTTGAACACTTTGCTGCCGAAAGCCGTAAGCGACGCCTAGCAAGTTGGAAAGCAACTTAACATTTACGTTTGCGAACACGCTGTGTAGTTAAGATAAAAATGGCAATATGTTTAGAGTCATCGCTATAATTTGAAGCAAAATGTGGTTGTGCCATTTGCAAGGGCCGCATCCGAAATGGAAACCTTGATCTCGGTTCTCTTAACACTGGCACACCAGGACTGTGAATTCGTCCAGGTTTGGACTCATGAGGTTTAGATAGCCTAAGGTGTGGTATAATTCTGGGTATAGTAGTTCACGGATGACGATTTGTGAACCAAGCTACTGAACTTACTAGCAACTTTTGGCACAGCGCTAAGATATTCAGTTAAGTTTAGCCTACACGCAGTGTAATGGTGTTGCAACTCGCAACCTCTATTGTTACCTGGGTTCAAGGTGAAGTAAAGCTTGGTTTTGCGCTTGCCAAGACTGCGGCGGAAATGGGAATAAGTTGATGTCGCTCCTCCAAACACTGGCACACAACGACTGCCGTTTGGTCTTTGTGTTGACGCCTCAGGTTGAGATAGCCTAAATGGTGATGGAACTCCGATCCCAGCGGTTTACAGCAAACAAATTAAACGTATGCTTTTAAGTGCTGCGAGAAACGCTTGGCACAGCGTAACGGCTTATTGCCGACTACACTCAAAGCAACGTGTTTGTTGCGACACAATATTGCACGTAAATATTGATCATGTCTTGCTTGGTGTATCTCGACAAATTCGAGAATAAACTATTTATTTATTTATTTATTTTTAAATCGATTCAAGGTTGAATTCAGCAAACACGCTGTGTGGCAGCTTTGCATCTTGCATCTTTAACTGAGACGTCGGTGCAATCTGAAATAAAACTTCGGGTACCGCTTGCAAAAATTGCATACAGTATGGAAATAGTTTTGTGCTGCTTCTTCACATCTAGGCACGCATTGACCATGATCTTGATCTAATTGGAATCTTCTGGAAAAGATAGCCTGAGATGCAGTTAAACTCAGAGCCTAGTTGCACACGGCTGACGCGCTAAAAACTTGCATTAACGGAAAACAATTTATAGTTAAATTAAGTAAACACACTGTGTAGTTAGGTGCTGACTAATAACCTTCACTGAAAATTATTTCGTCTGCAGTTGAACCCAGTTATTCTGGTCGCGAGGACATTAACCGGAGTTAAAATATTTGGGTGCTGCTTCTTCTCGCACTGGCACACCGCAGCCGCCGTGTCGCCCTGATTTACGCTACTCAATTAGAGATAGCATGCGTTAGGTTAAAGCTCAGAGCCTTCTGGTTCACGTCTGACGACTTGCACGTCATAATACTGAAATTCCCGAGCAATGCTTGGCAAAGATAGAAGCAATACAAAATTAAAATTAGCGGACAGGTTGTGTGATTAGGTTGCGAATTGCAACCTCCACTGAGACCTGGTTTTACTTTAAATTAAACCTATGTCATTCCGAGCATGAGGAACGTGCCTGGAATAGCAATAATCCGATGTTGCTTTGCATAACACTGGCTCATCACGACCGCCGTGTCGTTCTGGTTCAGACTGATTACGTTAAGGTAGCCTGAGTTGGGGTGAAATGCATAGCCTAATACTTTACGACTGACGTCTTAATCACGACGCTACTGTGATCTTTGAGCTACACGCAGCGCGCTACAAAGGTTAATTTAGTAAACACGCTGTGTGCTTGGGTTGCCATTGGAAACCTCTATAGGGACCTGGTTTTAATTTGAGGTAAAAGTTGGTACATCCGCTGGCGTGGTCTTTATCCGGAATTGACATATTTGGGTGTTACTCCCCTGCACACTAGCAAACCAAGACCGCGTCGTCATCCTGGCTTTGGGCGCCTTGTTTGGAGGTAGCCTTAGCTGGAGTGGAACTTAGATCCTAGTAGTTCACGGCTGAGGCTTTGAAAACTATGGTTTTGCAATCCACGAGCAACGCCTGGCACAGCGGAAAGCATATCAAAGTTGAACTTTAGAGAAGAAGCTGCGCGGTCGCTTTGCGGCTTGCATCCTCTAGATTGATCTTGGCAAAACATGTAATTAAATTGTTACCCAAAAAGCGTATAATGCTTCCATTCGGAATACGTAAATAGGCTTCAGAAAAACCATGTAACACTAAACAGGATACTTACAAACCCAAATTTTTAACCGTGTAGCTCAAAACGTATCAATATATCCTGTAGAACCCACCTTAACGTTACTATTTAAACTGCTTCCCACAGGTACGATAAGCTGCGAAGAATCTAACGGACATCCACATCTACTGGTACCACCTGCCTTTCACCGAAATGCCTTCGGTCCGCACAATCTCGCGCATCCTGGCATCCGCGCTTCATTCAAGCTGATTGCTGACCTGTATCTGACCCAACCTGCAGCGCGACGTCAGATTTTGGGCGCGCAACTGTTTGACTTGCCAGAGAGCGAAAGTTCATTAACATGTTGCCGCTCCGATAGGACGCATCCCGTCACGAGCAACTCGGATCGCGCAAGTCCACCTTGACACGTTCAACCATTTCCGCCGTCCAAAGACACTGTGGATCACGCCACTCGTTGGCCTGAAGCTGTTCCACTTCCCGATGTATCAGCTGTGAACATACTGTGCGTATTCGTTTAGCACTGGATCGCTTCACATGCCTGTCCAGCCACTGTGGCCACCGACCGAGGTCCACCATCCGAATCTTCAAGGAAACAACGCTGCAGATCTTACGTTCCCAAAGATCCATACCATCGCCCGTTCGTCTTCGTTCAAGTAATGGTCTAAGCACACCATTCCAACAGCCTTACGATAGTCTATCCAAGGTCATACAACGTAAGACTTGCTTCGCTGTCTTAGAAGGCAAGGGAGAGCGAAACCGTCTATAGCCACCGTCTTAAATTTCCTTTCGTAGAACCACAGTCGAAGAAAGGCTGCAGTTTCCATCCTCCGATGAATCGAACTAACCTCTGATGGACGAAGCGCCTGCCGGCTGAACAACCATAACTAAAATCCCGCCTCTTTCGCCCTCTGAATCCGCCACGCATAAAAGATTTACTAGGTCTGGTTGCCGTGTTCAATGACCGACAAGTTGTTTAGAATGTTAGACTAGCAATTTGGCTTCTAACATGGTTTGCTTGTTTTCCTTCGCAACCGTATCCTCCGAAAACCTCCAAAAAGTGCAAAATGTTTCGTAACCTCAGACATCGAAAAAAATTTGTAAACCAAGGAAAAGGGAAATAGTTTTGAAAACTGATAAGAAGAGTTGTTTCCTCATGCATTCGCCACCTATTCGGCAAGTTCTGTTCCCATTCGTTACCATCGTCTCTTCCGCATGACTGAGCTCAACGTTCCTCTTTCCTTTCATGCTGCGAAACGGAGAAATCTCACACCTGGTCAAACGCAAGTGATCTTATGCGACAAACATGCTCCCTATTTGCTTTTCTTGGCACCCTAAAGAAGGACATCGGTGGGAGCCCACTATAGTCCGATCGCCTGCTTTCCCCCAGCTGCTGCATCCTGTTCCACCACCTGATCCCGCAGAAGTCTGGCCCGCGGTGGACTGTCCTCACGTAGTGCCAAGACTCACTACCAGTTCCCTCCCTGGAGAGGTGCAGTATAGGGTCCTGGCGATTATCTTGGTTGTCTGCGTAAAGTATTATTAACAAATATTATCGTGCAGCACATAGACAACGTATGAAGCTTGCATTTTTGCAAGATGAGTACGTGTGTTTGAGGCAACCATGCGCTGGCTATTACTTCCCCTAGCTAGTATCATTTTAGGTGCCTTCGGCTGGCATGATTGTGCGTTTCAACAACAAACATCACTCTTGCCCATATATCCGTCTTTACCAACTTCTTTGAGGTGGGACGAACCAGACATATAACGACCAAAGTTGGCGTCCGTTTGTGTAGCCTAACCACGTGGCTTGGGTTCTAAGGACGATGAACACGTTTCTTTAGACACACTTGCTATGGCTAGGAGCCGGACTCATTAGCGTTTCCGTTGTAAGTAGCTTTGTTTGTCACCTGCTTAGCCACTCCTTCGGATAACGATGTCATACGCTAGGCAAAATATAACTCTTTTACTGCATGATAACCGGCTGTTAACTTGCCGGAAGGAGGTCCATCCGTTGCTGGGGATGCAGCGGGCGTGCTATTGCTTTACATGTTTTCTTCTTGTCCTTATTATTGCAGCAACTAGTTGAGGGGTTTTCCACACGCATTTAATAAGTATAATGAGTACGCTGAGAAGCATACGATTGTATATAGCGGAAGGCGAAATCCTTTACAATCTCCATCAAATCCCGATCTCTGTGTGGCGGCCACAATTCATTACAAAGCGGTATTCTACAAGGGACTGTAACAGCTCCAATGGAACTTGCAGGGCTCTTTGTACCCTTTGGAAACAATCCTCCTTCTGGCCATTGACCACATGTTTCGGTAAGTCATCCAGATAGTTGATTACGCGAGTTGAAAGAGCGAGAGCAGGACGACCCGTAGCCTTCTGGGTTTAAACCGTTTCCAGTTGTGGCTTCGTGTTGAACCATTTGCGGTCAATTGAACGTAAGCTTGCAGATCCGTCCCCATTTCATCATTCAGGGTGCGCATGGTAAAAATCAGGTCACCGCGCCGTTGGCGATAATCAATGGAAAACAGTGCCTCCGTATAGGTCTCGTGGGGAAGGCAAGTCTTGTAACGCCAAATTGTATTCCGATACAGACATCTTGCCAACCTAAACGAGGTCACATTCAAACTTCATGAGAAGGAAGGCGGTGGGTAATCCGTATTCGGGATTGGAACGCACGGGGAGAGGAAACAAGAGTATGAAGATAACCGGACGCAAACGCTAGTAGACTCTTTGTATGGAAGGGGTCATCCTGTTGGAAGCAGCAGACCTTCGTCCTGTAACCTGCTTTGTCCGTAGATTAAGAGACACCAAAATGCCGAGGTCCTTTTCAGGGGCTGCGGTAAAGAGCAACACCTAACCAAAGTTATGCGTCCCAAGAGGCTGATGGGCACCAATGGGTAGGGCCGAGCTTTATGGGGATTTATGGACAAGCGCCATTTGACGGCTTACTCAAGTAACGTATCGATTTTAGCCTGTAGTCCGCCCGCATCCTCAAGTCAGAATACCTCCATCGATAACCAAGGCATCAGCATAAATCAAGCAACCGAACTAAAGTTCCGACGCGTAGGCATTGCTGACGATTTTGAAAGGGTATAGGCCAATGTCCCATCTCTGCGCGCGCCACTAGTCAAGAGCTCAGGAGGTGACTAAGCCTCTTTCAGGTTGGCGCGCACTGTCTTGTCATCCTAAGTTCAGCGACCTAGGGAAAAACGTTTACCAACCACCGATTCCTCTTAGTTTATGGTTAAGCGTACCACGAGGAGTCTTTTCAAATGCCTTACCGAAGACGACAACAATTGCATCCAGACGTTTCCAAGCGTCTAATGTGGTCGTTCTATTTTAAGGGACAAAAGCAGATTTGCTGAATCTGAGCGTGCAACGGAAACCATGTTTGGTACAAGAGATTACGTTTAGGTTCTCGAGGGTTGCTCGCTTGAGGTGGTGGAGTAGTGCTGGCTTGAGAATACGCGCCACGACCTTGCACCATATCGACTTTGAGCACATAGGTCGATACTTTGCAGGAGTGTGACGAACATCTCCTTTGGTTATGGATTTAACGAGCATCAGTTTGCAAGCAATCGGGTGATTTCCAACCTCAAAGAAATGGCAAAATATCCGGCGAACGGTAGCGCCAATGTAATTGGCTACGGCCTCTGGGAACAGCGGAGGTAACCCATTAGGACCCGGTGAGCCTTTAGCATCCAATGCACGAATGGTTTTGGCAACGACATCAACGCTCATTTCTACATGCTCCAACAAAGGTTAGTGTATTAGCAATAAGTCAATGCGAAACGGTGTCTCCATGGATTAAACAAATGCATACAGCGTAGGAGTAGTAGGGGAGTTGAATGTTATAGGTAGAAATTCGTCACATCTAGATGCAATCAGACAGCCTCCACACGCCCGGAACAGCACCGTAGGCGCGTTTCGTCCTTCCGGGAATCAGCAGAGGTGCGCATTCCATAGGACGCCTGGTAGAGTTCGAACCCGCAACTCGACGGTCGCCAGTCCGTGGTTAAGACCACTGAGCTACGGGGTCGGCACCGACCATCGTTAATAAGTTAATAAATGTGATATAGCGCCGCTCACACTCCACAGACTTACACGTTACTGCAGGGCAAATGACAGGGTAGCCCCTCACCAAGCGACAAGCTTACCAAACTTAAGCCGCCAGTTAACTTATGGTTTTATAAGCTTTTTGGTATGCGTGCTGACCAATTTCTACCTATAGCGTATGACATAGCTAGAAGTGTGGCTTTTCCAGGGTCATCGACAAGTAAACCGACCTGCTCCAGGGAATCCGGGGAATGAATGGCACTGCCTCCTCTGCTATTTCTCATCAAGTAAGAAGATTGTGTCGTGGGAGTCGCCCTGGATTGCACAGCCAAATCCAGTTCGTATTTAGGCCGTTGCTTTCGATGTTTCAATGTGCAGGTATTCCGGGCCTATTTATTTGCCAAACAGTCAGACTGGGAGTGCGTAAGCTTATACCGGACCCCAAGTTTAGCCTTTGTTCATTAGGCCCCTCAGTTCTCGAGCAGGCAATGAAAACCATTTGCCGTCTTATTGTGGTCAGGAGCGACTTGTGAGTATTACGCCATAACACGTATTTTGGTGTGCCATACTGATCGTGCTTTTTAAGTAACACAACGTTGAAGCCAGTGTTGGAATAAACGCTTGAAAAAAATTTGACCGTCGGCAAATTTCCTGTGATCCGAGACATCTTGGATCGAATAAAGTACTAACCAAAGCGTCTCCCTGACGCTTACTGATAATTTTGCTTTGTTAACTTTTAACCCCGTTTTACACCATTTTAGCATTTTATTATGGTCTCTTTACGGTTGTATACGTGTTTTTAAATGCTACTCTGTTTTCCACTTAAACGTGTTCACCTCGCGGAATCTGAGGCGGATGCACTCTTGCGTTCTCATTTGAGGAGTCAAATGCAGCTTGTAACTATTCTGCCTGGTCAATGCTTGTTACGGATTCATATGGTTGTATACAGGGGGATGTTTGCTCTCGTTGGTATCACAAATGTTTTACCGGCTTCCCAGCGAAGCAGTACAATGTGCTATCATCCAGTGTAAACCTTCTGTTTAGTCGTGCTGCTTTATGCGCTCGGAAAGCAAGTTCCCGGCTTTCACATGTGTTGAATTTAGAGCACTAACATCCAGATTCACAGTTGTTGAGAGGTCATTAGCCGAGCTTGCCCATCTTGCCTCGCTCAAGTCTAAAGTGGTTTTGATTATGAAATCCCTTAATATGGCTAAGACTGGCATGCTTCAATGTGCGCACTTCGCTGCAGATTGGCCAACAGGCAGCACTTGCTCGCACACTAGAGTCCCTATCGATCCATATTTGCTGTTTATCAGAAACCCGCCTGCAAGGTTCGAGCTCCCTACTTATCCTGAGATCCCACCATGCGACCCTAGTGGCACATTCTTATTGCGCCTGTCTGGCGATGATGCAGCTTCAAATGCCGGTTAAGCTGGCGTCGGCAGTGTTTTGAGTCCCCGGGCTGAAGCTGCCCTGATTTATTGGATCCCAGTAAAGAGTAGGATGTGTGCCGTTAGATTAGCTGGTTCATTCCGTGCTACGAAGTCGCGCGGGGACAATCGGTGCCTGTTTGTCATTGCGGCTTACGCCCCTACAAACTGTAGCACTGATTCGGTAAAAGATGCTTTCTATCAGCAACTTCACGAGCTCCTTAGTTACAGAAGAAGCACGGATACTGTGGTGTTGGCTGGCGATCTAAACGACCAAGTCGGAAAATTGTCCTCTGCTGAGCTTCACCTGGGCGGCCAACATTGTGTAGGCTCGCGTAATGATAATGGTGAGCGATTACTAGATCTATGTGAAGATGCTCACCTCTTTCTCGCGGGCACTAACTTCCGACACAGCACCCGCAGAAGCGTGACTTGACGGCCATCAGCCTTGGGCCAACCGTGGACATAAATCGATCATATCGCGATCACTTACCGCTGGAGGAGCTGTGTCCAAATTGGTCGCTCAATTTGGAGCACGAGCGTGGACTCTGACCACGCACTTGTCTGTGCCGACCTCCGGGTGCGTTTCGGTGGACGTCCGCAACGTCGAGGTGAACGGATTGACACCAGCCAGCTTGCGAAGCCAGACGTTCTGAATGTATACCATAGTGCGCTGACATCTGGGCTGGGTAAGCGCCCACTAAACACCGTTCAAGATCACTGGTCGCATATTCGTCAAAAGTTAATGTCCGCAGGCATGTTATCATGTGGCAAAGCAAATTGCCAAACCGGACATTGGGTCTCTACACAGTCTACGGAACTTGTGGATGCTCGCCGACTTATTCCGGCTGGAAGTGAATACAATGAGGCTCGCAAAAACCTCAGGGCAAAACTACGTGCTAGCCTTAGGAAGGACCGCGAAACCTGGTGGTTTCATCGTGCCTCTGAGATGGAAACAGCCGCTGTCGTGGGTATTCATCGTAGGTTATTCCGTCTGATACGGGAAACCGGCAGCAGGAGACATGGTGGTAGCGAGACCATACGCGCCGAGAGTAGGCAGCCGATCCACAGCTTGTCAAAACGCTTGGAGCGTTAGGCCGAACACTTTGCAAGGCAATTTAACGAACCTGAGTTATCGCTTTTTTCTTCGGGCATTGAGCGCCCTTCTCCTTAGACCGTCTCCCCGGATCCGCCATCACGCGCGGAGGTCGAACGTATTGTG